>LPNX010691360.1:46912-78061 GCA_001517045.1 Pseudotsuga menziesii
AAATTTGAATATATATACATGATTTAGATTATATATATACTTATTACTCTCAACCTATCAAAATATGCATGATTATAAGGTATCAATAATGCATGTGTTATAGCATATATGCATTCTCTAAGCTTGTAAATCACATATGCAATATAACACATGTGTTATAGTGCATATGCATTTTGTATGTTTACAAAATACATATACGATATAATGTATTTGATCATAAAATGGATACGCATTTTATTGCATATGCTTTTCATAACATATATAAGATATTTAAATTTCAAATTTTGGTAGGAGTGATTGGTTTAGAATTAGGTTTGAACTAATGAACCTATTTTCAAAGGAAGAAGAAAAATTCCTATTATATTTCCTCCAAAAATCTCTCCAGTAGCTTGATTTCATCGAGGTTTTTGACAATCCAAAACACAATAACTTTTTATAAAATTGCACATACTTGTAGAATAGATTCTATAGATTCTAAATATATATTTTTTCCATATAAAAGTTTATTTTTTCTATTTTTATTAAATTTTGGAAGTGACAGATGTCATGGTTCTAAAAAACAACACTCTGTTGTTTCTTCTCTAAATTTTGATTACATTCACTATTTCTCAAACAAATTATATGGTGCACTAGAAGAGAGATACCTTTATACACTCATATTAAAAGGAATCAAAATTTCATTAAGTTCTGCCCCTAAATTGCTAAACATGCACACATTGTCCTTTTTTTTAGGTTTTCATACTTCAATCAATCATAAAAAAATGAAAACATCATGAATAATTTTGGAAAAATAGAATTGCACTCTATCAAGATGTCCTCTACATATGTACATAATTCTATGCAAAAATTCTATCATTTAGTTCATATAGTGTTGCATGTGCATGTATATATATATTATATTGTGTTAAAACAATTAAAAAACCATTTAAAAAAATGGATTTTAGAAACAACTACACAAAATTTTAAAAAATAAAATTGATATATTATTGAAGATGATTCAATTTCCTATTTTTCGTCTTTTTACACAGTCTTAAAATTCGTTATGCAAGTGCCTCTAATTGCCTCTTGAAGTCAGAGGTTCCCTATTTTTTAGATTTATGTGGCAACTAAACTATCCTTAAAAGAGATCATGATTATGTATCAACCCTTAATGAATTTGTAGTTAGGTCCCATGGGGGCACTATGAAAGTAATTTTTGAAAAATAAATTCTAAAGTTGAATGAAAGGACATCTAAGCCAATTTTAATGTAAGAACCATCCAATTTGTGCTTAAATTTTGTGTGTTTGAATGTTTGATTAGTTGCATGTTATAGATTTGGTCTATGTAAGTTTTAGAGACTGTTGTAGTCTGCATTTTTTTTTTTTTTGGGGGGGGGGGCTTGAATTCAAATTTTCCAAGGCGACTAAAGTCCCTTTTGCACAACTAATTTACTATAAACCATAATCCTTTTAGTTCCCCTGCTTGTCCCATACCCCTTTCCCCTTGTCTCATGAACAATTTCTATATGACAATATCCCTCTAAATCCTTCCTTCGACTGTCATGTCCATCATAATAAAAAACACTATACAATAGAGTGTCACACCCTCAATCACCCAACACCAACTAGATCTATATTTATAGATAACTCATATTCAACAAATAAATAAAATCCTCATTGAACAGTCCCCTACTATAGCCCAAGAAGTTATTTCCTTATTGAATAATAACGCTATTAACACATCCCTCATTTTGCCCATATATGACCACACTATCATCCCCCCAATATTCCTCTTCACACATAACTGCTATGTGAAGGATTAGGTAGCCACCTTGATCCTTAATAGAATGCAAAAAAATATCTTGTTTGCCAAGGTTTTGTTTAGTGTCTCAAGCTACCTATAACAACCCACCCATCTCCCTACCATTTGGGCTACGTGTAAGAAAATGGAACTCATTTTCTTATCCATAAATGTTGTACCATCACATTTTTAACTGACTCATTCAAGGATAGTAACTATGATGTATCATTGCTTGATTGCTGGAAAATCGTACTTGTGCTCTCCTACTTGCCAAGTGCCAAGTTATTTAATTATCACCAAAACACCTACATTCTCTTCAAAGGAAAGCACACAAGTAAACTTACCAATTCCACTAGCCCTACTCCTTAGTTGCAAACTACAATATCTTAGCATACAAAAGTGCCTCTCTCTTTATGTTTTTCGTGCGATATATCGCATACCCATAACACCCAACATATTCAATTCAATACCCCAACCAACATCATATTTCTACTCTCTAGTTTCACTACTCATTACCATATCTATTCGAACGTTCAAGACCACCTTCTAACTCATTTTTCACCTTTCTCTTCAGCCCATGTTTTCTCTTCCCCCATTGTTGTCAACATGAGCTTAATCACAAGCTTCTATTGAATTTTGTATCATATAGGAGCTTATCCACCCATACCATCTATTCCATTTCAGAGAAGTGGTAAAATTTGTAGTTTCTACTATGATAATATGTGGCTCTCTTACTCCAACAATCATTTTTCCTATTTGCATAATTAGACACCAACTATTCTTATAGTCACATACAAGCACAAATTCAGTTCCTTAGCTCAAGGACATCTCTAACAAGGTTTTTCTTTATTTTTTGTAGCGATTCAAACTCCCCATTTGTATTTGTAAGAGTGCACAAATCTATAAGAAATCCTTCCCACTTTCAGTGATATTCATCCAACCAGCATGGTTGAGTAGCTTTCCAGGAACTATGACATCATAGAACCTTCTACCCACGTAAGTAACACAACGATCTTAGAAAATTTACAATCTCTTTTGGTTACATTTGCTCACAACATGTAAGATAACATGTTTGCACATTTGAGGATCATTATTCTCTAAAGCATTGCAATAGATCAACACCATTTTTTCCCATCCTTTAGGGATTATAACTAGTTAGATCATACATACTTTCATCGTAACAACTGTAAGTCCATTTCTAAAACTAATGGCATATGTGGTATCCAACACATATTTTATGTCATGGTCTCATATATTAGCAATATCCCAAACAATAAGATATCTAAGAGTTTTCAGCACACAAAAACATTTCAGGATCCCATAGTTCTAAACTATTCAATCTTGGTAGTCATGGTGGTTAGTTATTTTTTGCTTAGCTTCATGTATTTTGTTATTTCTACATTGAGTTCCTCTCGCAATATTGGAATATGAGATTTGCTGCTAGTTGAGTTATCTCATCCCACTAGGTCTTATACCTCTGGTCTTCCACGATGACAAGCTCAACTTTTCCATGGCGAGCTCATATATCTACGTCTCAACTAGTTATAGGTTGTGGCACCCCCCTCCTAGCCTAGTAAAAATGATAGTTTAAAGCAAGTGTGAAACGTCTATACAAATAGATTCTCTTAACCTAGCTCTGACATCATCACCTCACTTTAGTGAATCGACAACACCGATTGAAAACCTTTCCCAACTAAATCAATAAAAAATCATGTAGATATAGGTGTAGGCTACCTCTCCAATGAGGTTGCACTCCTAATAATAACGACATATAGCCCAATTGACCGATAAAATAGCTTAGGCACCCTCCGAAAGGTGGATGCACCCATCTCACTAGTATTTTCATGCTCATCCATATAGTAATTGGGGAGCTTATTCTTATTTTATTTATTTTTACTTATGTTTATAAGGAGCATTCATGTAGATAAATATTCCAACCTTGGGTTGGCTTACGGAGTTCTTTATTATTTTCTTCATATATAATAATAATAATAATCTATTTTTAAGCTCACCGCCAAGCGAGACACCAAATTGGTGTATGAGACCCCCTTGTTTGTGGGACAAGGGACCCCCCTCTGCACAACGATTTAACTGCTAAAGTCTACAGAGGTGTACATACACTACCCCCCTCTGGATTTGAACTCGTGACCTCCTAAGAGGAAACACATGCTCTTAACCATTAGGACACATCCATATATATAGATATCATTTTTTCGTAAGAACTTTTATCGCTCATATCTTTCTCGTGTGATCTAAATATTGGAATTATTTTCAAGGGTTATTCTCTTAAGAATGGTCAAAGGACATAAATATATGAATTGGTTATCTATTTGTTTGAGTACAATGACATTAGAAAAATAAGGCTATTGTGGTTTAGATCTATACACATAATTGGATTTCTTTAAAAATATTAGTAAGATTGTGTAAAGATGATTTGAACATAGATATTGTTGTGAAGCAAAATTATATAAATATAATTTTTTTTTATCGTAAATTAATATTATAATTTTTAAAAAAAAGTTAACTTTCCCATGAGATTTGACTAAATCTATATTTGAGTGTGTTTATTTACTCATTTCCTCTAAAATTTGAGAATATATATTCAAAGCAAATTTTGATCAAATTAGTGACTAAATCTATAATATTATTTTTGTATTCATACTATTTTTATATTGACATATGGGCTTATAAGATTTGAGAATATATTAAGAAAAAAAATGCGAAGTTGTGATTCTGTAATGTCTTACCAAGAAGAAGCATAATAATGTTTAAGCTTCCGTTTCATGTTCATATTCATACATCATATATACATCTTTCATGTACCTATTCATACATCATATATACATCTTCCGTGTGAAGAAGTCGTGATTTTGTAATGTCTTCATTGGTGAAAGCAGTTTTCTTACATCTGAAAGGCGTCATGATTTTGTCATGGCCGTTAGGTCAATCAAGTTTCAGCTGATGCACTTCTGTTCAATGCAATTATGTTCGATCCCATCAGCTTCCAACGTTGAATTGATACGTGGCTTTTCCATTCGAGATGTTTGAGGTTTTTCCTTGGAGTTGTTGCAGGAGTTCCGTTATTGAATTAAAAGCTCAATATCTGAACGGGACATTTTGTTTAAGATTATGTTCAGTATCGGAAAGGAACATTTAGAATTAAGTTCCGATCGGGACAGGCCGTTTTATTTTCAACGGAAACAATATAACAATATTCAAATCAATCATCGACGATAACGCAGAGAACATAACAAGTCCGCAATGAATTATCAACGCTAAAACAGAGAATTTAGCAAGATTGAAATGATAACGCGGAGAATATAGAAAGATCAAAATTAATTATTACTAATGGATAGCGAGAATGTCAAAGATATATGTGTGCACATACTTTCGTTTTGATTTGATGGACTCCGTTGATTAATTTATGTGGGCTTCATTTAATTCATCTTCTAGAATACTCGGTGGCAGGTAGGCTGTGATAAGAGCTCTCGAGTTCTCGAAATAGTCAGCTTCTTTTGAGGGGTTTTGATGACTTCAGAATTACGTGTGACAGAACGTAATTCTTTGGTTTGCGAGATTTGAACGCTGAGTTAAGTTGATGCGATAGATTTACCGTATCTGATCTAACTTTAGATAGATCATTTTTTTATGTGAAGATTATTGATGGCTGAGGAAAGAATGATGCGATAGATCTTGCGTCCGGACAGAACGAAATTATTTTTGTTAGAACGGAATATTTTCGTTTTCAGAGATTTGAAATTCCAAATGGAAGAAGTTTGGAGATCGTTGGACATGTGGTAGGCAGACTTTGATCGACGGTCTTATTGCTTCGGAAGTTCTTTGTCCAGCATTAATATTCTTCTAGTGTGGCGTTGGGATTCGTTTGGGATCCTTTATTACTGTTTTATTCTGACGGTGACCTGTGTTGTGTTATGTCTTTTCGGGCATTGAAGATTGAGGTTCGTACTCCTCCAAAGGGTAGGCAGGTAATTACTCGGTAGCCGGGGTTGAGATCTAATCTTAATGTCTATTGCTTGTCATCCAATCTTCCTGTGAGCGATGTGGTGGGGGTTATGGTGAATTCATCGATAATTAGCTCTGTGCCTACTCCGAATCCGTGTTTATCGATGGTGCAAACGGTGGAGGCACCGTATATTTGCGGTGACAAGGTGGTGAAAGACTCAGTTTCTGATAGTCAAGGGAAACTTTTGATTTCTTTCTGTGGGGCGGTTTCGGTTAATTCGAACTAGAAGATGGCTCGATCTCCAATAATTGGGAGAGGGATTTTTACCAGGTCTCAAGTGGAAACACCATTTGATCATAGCCGTCCTTCTTTGAAGTTTGTGAGTTTTCTTATGGGGGCTTTGGCATTTTCTCCTGAGGTTCGTGATGCAACGGGACTGAATCCATGTGGATTGGTGGATGACTCTGTGCGTAGTGTTTTGGGGTCGAAGGATTTTAATGGTGATTACTCTAGAAGCTATATTTCTTAGAAGGTTGGCGCTGCTACAGAGTGTTCATTCCAGGTATTTAATAGTTCTCTTTCCTCTGATGTTAATGTGTTGATATCTGTTGGGAGGGAGGCATTTGTTGAAGACTCTCTTGTGATTTCTTCGAATGTAAATGCACATTTGGGGGAGTTAAGCCTTGGGGGTTTGAATCCTGGTTTAGGGTTTATGTGTGTCACTCCTGAGTTGGCGGTTAGGGTTTTGGATAATTCTGTGCATTGTGATTTGGGGCCGATTAATGGTGAATGTTCTGGAAGTATTTCTTCTCAGAAAGTTGTTGAGGTATTAGGGTGTGCACACCAAGTATTTCAGTCTGTTTTACCCACGGAAGAGAAGACGATTTCTGATGGGAGGGAGGATATTGGTGAAGAATTTCATGTGTCTTCTTCGAAGACGAATACACATTTGGGGGAGGAAGACCCTTTGGGTTTGGATTCTGGCTTAGGTTTTGTTTGTGTCTCCCCGGATTTGGCGGATGGGGGTCTGGATATGAGTCTCAATCACAGTTGTTCATTTGAAGATATGGGTACATCCAAGAAGTCATCGGATGGAGCATCTTGTTTGAAAATGGATGGTTCTGTTCCATCTTTGTCGGTTGGCATGGATATTCTTGGCGTCGTGCCTGCTCATAAGAGAAATAAAAAACCAGTTCGAAAGGTGGATATTCCTCTATTGGTGGTTAGAGAGGATATTGCACTAAATGAAATAGTGCTCACAAATGCACTTACTTTGGTTGGCAGATTCAGAGGGCGTAGAGTCTCGTCGGAAGGTGTGAAAATATGGGTTTCTAACACATGGACTAATATCACATGTCTTGACATTTTTCTTCTACTGAAAGGCTCGCTGGCATTTAAATTCATTAATGAGGGTGATGTGGATCGTATTTTGTCAGGGATATGGAAGTGGAACCATTTTGGGTTGCTGCTTAAACGCTGGACTCCTCTTTTTGATCCGAGGCATGAGAGGTATGATATGATGCCTATCTGGGTCAAATTACCCAATTTACCTTTTCAGTTATGGTCTTTGCCTTTTTTCAAACTAATTGGTAATACCCTAGGATCCTTTATAGAAGCCAATATATCATATTTAGTTTCTGGGGTTTGTTGTCTAGTTCGGGTTTTGGTTTCTTTGGACTTACGGAATGGGTTAGCCTCTGATATTGATATAAAAATTGGGGATACTATTTTTAATCAATCTCTAGATTACATGGGTATACCTTTCAAATGCAATAGGTGTCATAGTCATGGTTACTGGGCCTCACAATGTCATTTATCTTTGGGAAAAAAATCAATCTTGGGTGAGGGGATTAAACCTAATCTTGTCTGGAGGGTAAAACATTCGGGGTCTCCTCCTATTTTTTATGAGGGGAGGGATACTACTCTGTTTTCTAGGGAAAAGGGTTTGGACTGCTCTGATGAGGGGGTTGTTAGTCTATCAGCTCTTAAACCTGTTGTTTTACCCTTTCAAGGTGTGGCACATGGTATTTCTGATGAGGTTCATGTAAATGGACATCCTATTAAAAACCTGATTAACAACTCTCCCAAAACACATGTTAGTGATTCAGGATATTATCTTAGATCTTGTACTAATATGTATGGGAATGTTCCATTTTCTTCTGGGTTCGGAGGGGGATGGGATGCTTTGGGTTTGAGAACTGAAGGTCTTTCTTTGAAGGAGAATGAACAGTATCATTCTAATGGGACACTTAGAGCAGTGATGTCCCCGACATTGGTTACATTATGATATTGATGACCCTGAATTGTCATGGTTTGGATAGTAAACCAAAAAAACTAGCGGTGTGCAGACTTGTTGAAGATAAACATGTAGATGTTTTATTTTTACAAGAGTCTATGGGTAATGGGCAGTTGTTTGTGGTAGAATTGAAATCTATGTCCAAGGGATGGACTTTTTTATCCTTGGATGCATGTGGCAAATATGGAGGCCTTCTATTAGGTTGGAGATCTAGATTTTCCCACCTTCTGAATTCTTGGGGGGTGGATTCGGGACTTTGTGCATCTTTGTTCTCTTTTGAACTTAATTTGGATATTTGTGTGGTCAATATCTATAGCCCTTTCATTGACAGAGATGGGTATTGGAGAAATCTTTTTTATTTAATTTCTCACAAAGGTGAGAAATTAATCCTAGGAGGGGATTTGAATTTCTCATTGGGTTTTTCTAAGATCTAGGGTAATAGAGCTAGACTGGATCCTCTTTTTGATTTTTTTACAAAATCTTTGGAAAACTATGATCTTGTGGATGTTGTTCCTTTAGTCATGCTCCCCACTTAGAACAACAGAAGAGTTGGGGAAAATAACATTTGTAAAAGATTGGATAGGTTTTTGTTATCTGCAGACTTACTTGATTTTGACTACTTTTTTAGACAGTGGGTGGGAAGTGGAGGGGAATTTGATCACCATCCAATATTCCTTCAGATTTTGAACAGGGGGATATAATTGAAAAGTCCTTTCAAATTCCATCCTCATTGGCTTGAAAATGAGGATTTGGTTAAATCTTTGAAAGATTCATGGGTGTTTTTTTCTGATAATATTCATGAATCCCCTGCTTCTCAATTTGCTTCAAATTTTAAGAAAATAAAGGAGGTATCTATGGCATGGTCTGTTAATAAAAAGGAGAGGGAGTACAACGACTTAGTGGAAATTGAGCTTATGTTATCTGTTTTTTCTCATCAGTATGGATTTGGTTTCCTAACTGAAGAGGATAAGATAGCATTGATCGATTTGGAAGCTCGTAAGAGGAAAATCCTATTGGAGAAAGAACATGAAGCCAGACAGCAAAGTAGGGCCACATGGCTACTGTGTCGTGATGACAATACACCTTTCTTTCATAAATTTTCAAACCAAAGAAAGAATTCAAACTCAATATGGAAGATAAAAGATGATAGGGGAAAGGAGGTGGAAGGATTTAAAGATGTTGTCGGGGCTGCTATTAGTCATTTTGAGTCACTTTTTCAAGCTGATTCTACTCTTAAACTCACTGAACTTTTGAAAGTTTCTGATAATTTTTCTTCTTCCATTTCGGCTGAGGAGAATTTTGATCTTATGAAACCGGTTACATTGGAGGAGATTCAGTCTATACTTAATCTGAGCAAAAATGATAAGATTCCTGCTCTAGATCGAATCCCTGTAGAGGTGTATAGGTCTCTTTTTGAGGTGTTGGGATTGGATCTGTTAAGGGTTATTGAGGATTCCAGGAAGAGTGGTAAAATCCCTGCAGTATTTAACACAACCTTTTTAGTCTTGATTCCAAAATCTGCTAACCCTAGCACTTTTGATGGTTACAAACCTATTTCTTTATGTAATTTCAGCTACAAAATCATTGGTAAGATTTTATCCACCAGGATAAAGAAAGTACTGGGAAGATATATTTCTTATGAGCAATTTGGTTTTTTGCCTGGTAGACAAATTCATGATGCTGTGGGTGCTGTTCAAGAAGGTTTTCATTCTATCCACAGTAAGGGTTCAAAGTTTGTTGTTTTGAAAATTGATCTTTCTAAAGCCTATGATAGGGTCAGTTGAATTTGCGTGCAGGTTATATTAATGAAAATGGGGTTTGGGGTACCTTTCATTACATGGGTTATGAGCAGTTTAACATCTGATTCATTTTCTATTTTGATTAATGGTGTGGCTTCAAGTTTTTTTAGATCTGGTAAAGGACTTAGACAGGGGTGCCCTCTTGCACCTTTGTTATTTCTTGTTGTGGCTGAAGGTTTGAGTAGAGCTCTATTATCTACTAAATCCATTGGTATTTTCAAGGGAATCTCTTTTGGTAATATATCATTGACCCATGTTCTTTTTGTTGATGACATTGTGATGATCACTGATGGATCAGCTCAGTCTTTTTCCATTTTATATGAGATCTTGATGGACTTTACCAGAGCCACTGGAATGATGATCAATGAGGATAAATCATCATTCTATTACTCTAGGCTTGATGAAGCTAAGTTAATATCATTACAAAATATTTTCTCATATACTGTACTTGAAATTAACAGTGGTATGAAATATCTTGGCTTTTATTTGAAACCATGCAGATATTTGCTGAAATATTGGGATTGGCTAATTGCAAAGGCTGAAAAATGCATCAAGCTTTGGAGGCATAGATGGTTGTCTAGAGGAGGCAAGCTCGTTTTGATAAAGTCTATTCTTGAAGCTCGTCCCGTTTTCTAGATGCACTTCTGGATTCCTACTGGGATTATTGAGAAGATAAGAAAACTTTGTTTTAATTTTTTATGGTCTGGCGGTGAAGGATCCTCTTCTGGGATGCCATGGACTTCATGGAAGGTTTTGGCATGTCCTAAATCTATAGGAGGATGGGGTCTGAAAGTTACTTCCTGATTTGCCAAAGCACTTGCAGCCAAAAGTGTTTGGAACATCATCCATGGATCTGGGTTGTGGGTACAAATTGCTTTTCAGAAATATTTTAGGCCTCTCACCTTGCTGGATTGGATTAGAGTAAGTGATAAGAAGAAATCAGGTATATCCATTTGTTGGAAATCTGTGCTCTGGTCTTTTCATCTTATTGGTGATTTTCTGGTTTGGAAGATTGGTAATGGAGCTAATGTTCGTATTGGTATGGATCCTTGGGAAGGTTGTAAATGGTGCCATTCTTTACCTTCCCAATTGACTAATTTTCTGCACTCTGTAGGATATTGTTTTTTATCAGATGTTGGGACTGTGCCTGTCACAAACCTTATGGAACAGGTTTGGTTAAGCTCTAATGATTTAGGTCTTGTTGAAAATCAAGATATTTTAGCTTGGAATGGTTATATAGCCATGCTTAAAGCCAACCATTTAAGATTTAGAAATAAGGAAGATGTTCTTGTCTGGAATCAAGCTAAATCTGGTGTTTACACTCCCAAATATGGATACATGCATTTGATACAGGAACAGCATGACACGGAAACTGAATGGTGGTGGAACATGTTCTGGCATATGAAGAGTCCTCTTAAATCAAATCTTTTTGTTGGGCTCTTTTCTCAGGAAAATCTCTCACATGGGATACTCTTATTAGTAGGGGATGGGAAGGTCCTTGTCATTTCCATCTATGTAAGTGTGATGTTGAAACAAATTTACATCTAGGGGTTGAATGCCCTTATACTAAATCTGTTTGGAAGGAGATTGAAGCTAAGTTAAATTTTCAGAATCTTTGGGTTGGGGACTCAGTTCTCACCTGTTTAAAGAATTGGGTATTCAACACTAAGGTACAACCAATAAGATCTTTGCCTATCATATTTTTTTGGTTTATTTGGAAATCTAGAAACCGCAGTTGTTTTGATAACCTTGACACATCCCCTGCGCAGGTTTCAACATTTAGTTTGGGTTTGCTTTCTTCTTATCCT
This sequence comes from Pseudotsuga menziesii, assembly GCA_001517045.1. Lineage (NCBI taxonomy): Eukaryota > Viridiplantae > Streptophyta > Pinopsida > Pinales > Pinaceae > Pseudotsuga > Pseudotsuga menziesii. The sequence continues at coordinate 58,560 of LPNX010691360.1, forward strand.
TTGGATACTGCTACTTTGAAGGTTAGAATTATTACTGAGGAAGTTATTGATAAAACAAAACCTTGGGGTTTTTTTGATGGATCTGCTTCCAGTAGCCCTCAGGTATGTGGAGCTGGGGGGATACTTTTCCTCAAAGATGATCATTATTTTACTTTCAAAGCTGGCCTGGGGGAAGGGTCAAATAATTTCACAGAGTCATATGCTTTGAAACTTCTTTTAACTCTGGCTTTGGATAAGCAGGTTTCGAGAATTCAGGTGTATGGTGATTCCTTGCTTGTTATTAACTGGATTCGAGGCAAATACAAAAGTCATAATCTGAATCTTGCACAGTTACTGTGTGAGGTCATCAGACTTAATGATTTTTTTGAGCAGGCTGTCTATCAACACATTTATAGGGAAAGGAATACTCTGGCTAATAAGCTTGCTAATGATGGTGGAAAAAACCAGATTGGGGAATGGGTTATCAGTGAGTATCATGGGTCTGGAAGACATGATACTTTTCAGGTATTTTAAGCTTTTTGCTTTGGGGAGTATAGGGTCTTTGAATATGATACTTAGTCCTTGACTCCCAGAAGATGACTTTTGGAAACCAATGTTTTTATCAGTTTTTTCATATTAGGTTGTTTATATAGCTGGATATATTGACTTTCAGTTGATATGTTTTGATGTATATAGGTACTTGAAGCATACTATCCAGAGCTGGCAGTGCTAATGAAGAAAATTGGACAATCTTCCAGTTTGGAGACTATTCCTATTTGGATAGTTTGAATTATGATGAACTTGTGCTGTGAATAGCAGTTGTTGTTTAAACTATTTTTATACTTTGATGAAGGCTATTACTTATGTAATAAGGCTCTATTTTTTGATATTTTGAAGTTATGACATTTGATGGGTATTCACTCAGGATTTCAANGTAGGCTGTGATAATTATTTTCTTGGGATGCATTGTAACAACCTTAAAAATTCATAATTAAATAAAAAAAGTTATTTACCATACCCTTTTATGTTTTTACAAGATGATCTAATTAAACTGCATGATTTATATGACTTATGTTTAGCTTTTTCCATCAGGATGTTTCCTTTATCAACAAAGTGTCTATAATGTGTTGTTAATATAATTACCTTTAAATCTCTCCTAGTTGCCAAGTTGTAGAAAACATCTTCTTAGTTTTGATTGTTCCTAAGAGTTAGGAGGAGGAAGTTTTTAGGTTTTACATAGCCTCCATGGCTAATGCATAAAACCTTGTTTCCTTGTGCAGGTGAAAGTGATTTAAATATTTATTAGCAGAAGCAAGGTTCTAAAATACAAAATTCAAACATTCAAATGAAACAAAGGTGAGACACCAAGGATGACCACACCTATATAAATTCACCCTAAACAACAATGGACATGATCTTAAAACATATGTCACCAAGCATTCTTATACCATATGATATAGTTTACAAAATTATTATCCTACCCTTTCATATAACCATAGAAAGGTGTATTTATATAAAGCATTGAAGGTTGGCCCACAATGATTAGGTGATGGATGTTGATAGGACTGATAAGCGTTCTGTGTTTAAAGTTTTGACTGCTGACCCATGTGAAGATCTTAAAAAATCCAGCTGTCGGCAACTAAGCTTTGCTCAAAACCCTAGGGGCTTAATGGTACCTCGAGAAGGGTGTAGCTCATCTCTGATACTTTGTCTCATTTTGTTTTTGGTTATTATTCTGCGAGGTTTTACTGAGCCGTTATCTGCGTTACTATGCAGCTTAACTATGTTTCCATGGTGGGAGAGCCGAGGTACACAGCTCTCGATCACCTTTCTTCGCGTCGGTAGAATTGTGGGGGAAAAACGTGTCTCCAATTCAAAGGAAAATAACATTGGTGGTTGGATTCTTGCTATCAATATTGACTTGGTTAAACGCTTATCAGGTAAAGAAACTAAAGGTTGTTTGGTTTCCTCTATTTGAGGGTTTTCAAGTTCTTCTATCAATTTTCAATATATTTCAAAAAGATTGACCTGTGTTAACGTTGTGTACCTAAGACTAAACGCAACAACACATGGAGAGGAAAAAGAGATCGTTAAGGGGTTTGAAGGCATTAACTCGGTAAGACCTGTTAACTTCCTTCCCGCGGCTCTGATTTTAGCAGCATTAACTTATTCTTCATTTCCAAGGAAGCTTTTGGAACTCTAAGTCTACGTCGGTCTTCTTGGGTATGAAAGTGATAGGATCCTTTGGTAGCTGTGAGGATCTAGTTTACACTTCATAGAAATGTAATAAAGGAAAAACAATCATCTGTGAAGTCGATGGACTGAGTTAAGTTTTTTTGATGACTTAAATTATGATAGGGTTTTTATTTTTAAAAACAATCTATGACTATCTCTATGAATTATTACTTTAATACGAAGGACCCCGTGAGGGCTTGTATAACGCCATGCTTGTAATACTTTAACTTTTTAATTGAAACATTGCTACTTTGTGTTGGATTTTACCATAGATGTTATGTTCGTAAGAGTTTATGAATGATGTGGCCGTGAGGCCTTTATACTATCGTGTTTGGTTTGGAAAAGGGTTGTAAGTCCACTGTCAGTTATTGTTACTTAAATCATCAATGGTTTTTATAGTTTGAAAGATGACCCTTGAGGGTTTCGTATCTATTTTGATTTTACAGTTCCTTGGTTTTGCACACCGCGTGGTGGCCATGAATATTTACCTTGATTTTACAATGTTGATTCGTGAAGCCATGGGTATCTTTCATTAACAAATTTGTTTATGAAACTAGGCTATGAGACCTTTATTTTGTTTATGTTTATGTAAAAAATTTAAACCATAACTAAAGTTGCAGTTCTGTGTTTTGTTTATATACAACTAAAGTATGGTCATGAGGCCCCTTATTTTATATTTATAGACATGTTTTTAAGAGAAATCGTAGGGACACTTGTATAAAGATCTACGTTCCTCTTAGATGTTAATAATGTTTCTAAATTAATAAGTTAGGCCCTAAGGATGTTTGTAATTTTCTTTTGTAAGTAAAAATCTTCCAGATCACAATACCAATTCGGCTTGTAGCCTATAACTGGTGCTACAGTGTGTCGATAAACTTGATTTGATATTCTACAATAAAGGTCTTTGATTATTATAATGACATCTAGGGTTTGACTAGAAATTGGCAAAGATTTTATATATTATTTGTATAATACTTAGTGCAGATGCTCTGTCCTCAACATTGTGATTTTAGGAAAACATGATTTTTTGTTTATGTTTATTAAGATAAGATTATGCTATGAATTTATACGCATATTCTAATTATATCTTTTAGTCCATATTCCTCCCTTTGATGTGCTTATATTAAGCATTGTTTAAGAACTATAACTTATGATAAAATATACACTATGTGTATAGACTCGAACCTGTGTAGTGATTAGGGTAAAACACTGTTTGAAACATGGGAAATATTATGAAACTTTCCTAATTACTTAATATTATTATTAGCCAATAATTAATTTATTAATTATAATAACTTTATCATAGTTTTCCAAAGGGTTTATCCTAAAATTTACAGCATCTCTATATTGTTTCCTTTCAATACCTAAAATTAACAATGCTTACCATGAATACTGAGAAGGAACTGAGATAGAGAAGGTAGAGGTGCTATAATTTTAAAATGAAAGGAGGAAATCATCATTAAGCTACACGTGTATTTAACAACATAACTAGAACAATAACTTTAAATCTTAACTTGAAAAATCAGAATTGTAGTTCTCTTAACAACTTCCAAATATAGAATTCATAACAAATCCAATCATTATACCTATAGCTACTAAGCATATTCCAAATAAAAGTACATATTTGGAACTAAATAACAGTTGAACATGGATAATCTGCAGAAGGGGACAAACACCCAAAGGAGACTGTTCTACCCAACCTTCTCCTGAAGCAACCACAGTTAATTGCTTAGGACCCATGAACGTGTTCACTGAACCACTAGGACAAAGATCACTGGATATAGCCCACACAAACATTCTACCACTTAGCACTCAGTAGATGACTTAACTCAGCAATTCCACTTTACCTATCCCATCATCAAGTTCCTTGTGTGCCTGACTTTTTACAGTTTGCAGCAATCACAAGGTTCATTCCCTTAGAAATCAGAAAGATTACTGAGCCTCCTACTCAATTTGATGGTATTTATAATATTACCTAGGTATTTGGGTCAGTTTTGGAATTAAATGAGCCACCAGCTCAGTTCCCCCTCTCAGGGAACATGACCACAACTTTAGGGATTATGCTTCTTGCAACATCTAGAAAGTGAAATGCTAGTGCTGCTACTTGTCAACCAACCTTCTACAACTACTCATTCCTCATAGTGGTTAGTGAACACTCATTTAATAGTCTCCCTTGGATAGGTGTCTCTTTTATTTAATTATTAAAATTAATAATTATTCAATTACAGTCATCCTTGAAAAACTTGGTCATAAAAATTCACAATAAATTTAACATAATCTTTTTCTAAAAAAAATAATAAATATTATTTTTCAGTTCTGGGTATGTTACAAACACCCCCCCTTAATCTCAACATCATCCTCGATGTTGCTTAAGTTATTCCGAGTCTTCCTGAAAAAAGATCCGATATGACACCTACATACTGCTCTTCAATTCCCAGGTTGCTTCATCTGGACTAAGGTGTTTCCATTGCACCTTTACCTGTCCAATGGTGCAATTCCGGAGAAAACGTTTTCTCTTGTCAAGAATACAGTCTTATTTCATCAAAAAATATTCTTCTAGTTCTATCTGAATCACATTCGAGTCAATAACATGCGTAGCATCATGTACATACTTTTAAAAAATATAAATATGAAAGACATTATGTATTCTAATATTAGGTGGAAAAGCTAACTGATATTCCTCTGACCCCACTCTTTCCAATATTTCGAATGGTCCGCAATACCTAGGTACTAATTTAACACAAATACCTAGTTCAAAAGAGCTCTTTTTGGGTTTTACCTTAACAAAAACATGCTCACCCACTTGGATTTCTTTTGGAGTTCTTTTAAGGTTTGCATGACTCTTTTGTCTGTCCTGAGAAGATTTCAAATTGATTTGTACATGTTTCACTATTAGTTCCAGTTCTTTTAACAAGTCAGGTCCTAACATCAATCTGTTAAATGGATTACTCCATGTAATAGGAATGTTACATTTTCTACCATATACTATTTTAAAAGGACTAAGTTTTTTTGAATCTTGATAATGGTTATTATATGAAAATTCAACTAAGTGCAAATAATATTTCCACTTCTTGGGATAATCTCTAACATACATTCGTAACATATCTTCTAGTACTTGATTGACTCTTTCTCTTTTTCCATCTGTTTGTGGATAATAAGCAGTACTGAAATTTAATTTTGTATCTAGTCCTTTAAATAAAGATTTCCAAAAATTACTACTAAACTTAGGATCTCTGTCAGAAATTATTACCTTTGGAATTCCATGCAAATGAAAGATTTTTTTCATATATACGTCAACAATGTTAGCAACTTTATAAGTTATTTTAACAAGTATAAAGTGTGCCGCCTTACTTAGTTTATCCACAACTACCATTATTGAATCATTTTGTTTCTGGTTTGTAGGTAAACCAGTTATAAAATAAAGACTGATGACTTCCCATTTCCAATTTGGAATCGGTAATGGTTGTAAAAGAAGTACTTGGTGTTGATGTTCAAATTTAACTTGCTGACATTCTATACACCTGGCTAAAAATTCAGCAACTTCATTTTTCATATTAGGACAAAAATACTCTTTTCTCAACATTGTTATTATTTTTTGATACCCCGGATGTTTGGAATAAGGACTTTTGTGTACTTCATTCAAAATCAACAGTTTAACTTTCAGTATATTAGGCACATAAAGTCTATTTTTATACAACATTAGACATTTTTCATTTAAATTGTAATATGTATTTAAATTCTTAGATACATTCTAAGTTACTTTTTCTCTTAAACTCTGGTATTCTGTGTTGAGTTTTATTTCTTCTTCCAATTTATTCTCTAATTTGGTTTTATAACTTCTAATGGTAGCCACAAAACTTGTTACTGCATTTCTTCTAAAGGCACCAACCACCTTATTTTCTATCCCTTTAATGTGTTTGATTTCAAAATCATATTCGCTAAGAAAAGCTAGGCATCTAACTTTCCTTGCATTTAAATTTTGTTGATCAAACATATATTTTAGGCTTATGCTATTAGACATTAGCAAAAATCTTTTACCTATTAGATGATGGCACTACATTTTTAAAGCATGGATTATGGGAGTGATTTCTAGGTTGTAAGTTGCGTAATTATTTTCGTGTGTTATTAACTTCCTTGATTCATACGCAACTACATGACCTTATTGTGTCAGTACTCCACCCAAACCTTCGTTGCATGCATAATTGCATATGATGAAATCTTTGTCTAGATATGTTGTTTTTAGAATGGGTGCAGTGGTTAATAATACTTTTAATTTATAAAAAATTTCTTTGCATTTTTTATCCCAGAAAAATTTCTTGCCCTTTTTCTCTAATGATGTCCAAGGATTTTCTATTTTCTAAAATCCTTCTATAAATTTTATGTAATAACCTATTATTCCCATAAAGGATCGTACATCTGTTATGTCCTTAAGAACATGCCAAACAAGTATTTTTTTATCTTATTTGGGTCTACCAATACCCCTTCTTCGAATACTATGTGCCCTAGATATTGTATCTTATCTTTATAAAATTCATATTTACTGAACTTAGCATAGAGTTTATCTTCTCTTAAAACTTGTAATATTATATGCAAGTGTTCGTCATTTTATTTTTTCATTTTAGAATATATTAATATGTCATCTATAAAGATTACCACTAATTTGTCTAAGTATTTACTTAGGACATTGTTCATTAAGCACATGACAGTTTCTGGAGCGTTTGTTAGCCCAAAGGGCATAAACACAAACTCATAGTGCTCGTATGTAGTTCTAAAAGCAGTCTTAAAGATATCATTGTCTTTAATTCTGACTTGATGATACCCATATCTCAAGTCTATTTTTGAAAATATCGTCACTCCGCCTATTTGATCAAATAAATCATCGATACAGGGTAGAGGATACCTATTTTTAATTGTCATTTTATTTAGTTGATGGTAGTCTATAAATAGACGTAATGTACCGTCTTTCTCTTCAACGAAAATAGCAGGTGCCCCCAAGGGGACACACTTAGTCTTACATAGTTTTTGTCTATTAATTCTTGCAATTATAATTATAATTCATTAAGTTCTAAAATATTCATCCAATAAGGATCCTTTGGATTAGGTACAACTCCTTGTACTATTTCTATTGTAAAATCCATATCTCTCTTTGGAGGTAGTCTTGGAATTTCTTCCGTGGAAACATCCAAAAAATCTGGTAGGATTGGAATATGATCGAAACTTAGCTTATATTATTTATAAATTTGTTCATTATTTATTATGTGTACAAAAAATACTTTACATCATTTTCTAACAACATTTTTCATCTGCAAGGCTAAGATTTGTCTAACAGATACCTTCCTAGGTATTCCTTTGATTGAAATCCTTTCTCCTATGTTATATAAACAAGTAAACATTTTTTGAAAATAATTTAAAACCACTTGGTATTTTTCTATCCAATCCATGCCTATTAGAAAATCATAATATCCTAACGGTAACACATTCAACTTGACTTGAGTTTCAAACTGACTTATAAGAATATTACCGTTTTCAACATAAATAACCACTTTCCTTTTAGATCATGTAGCTAACTAAACTAGCCATTATTTTCAAACTTTTTAAAAGATAAACTTCAATTTTCCACTATTCTACATGACACATAATTTAAACTAGCACCTGGATCAATCAGGATGGAAACATATAGGTTTTTTATCATACCTTGTACTTCCACCATGGAAGTTTGATGCTCCGCCTGTCAGTTCTCCAAGGCTGTATTTATTCTGGGCATTTCATTTTCCACATATCCAATTGTTTCCTCTTCTTGAATGGTATGCATGTTGTTGAAGTTCCCTTTTTTGTTCGGACAGTACTTGGTATAATGCGATCCTTGACATTCCTAGCCCTTTACAGGTTCCTTATGTTCATTATGTCTAACAAAACTGTTAGACATATCCTTTCCTTTTGATGTTGTAGTATTTTGTTGTGCTTTATTTTTAAAATCTACTCCTCGACAATTATTTCTGGAGAAGTTCCGTGAGTTATTTCCAAAACTCTTATTTTACTTAAATCCCTTTCTCTTCTTATCAAAATTACTGGTTCTTTTATTATTCTAGTTCGGTAATTTTTCTCTCTTCTTACCCTGTTCATAACATAAATCGTCATTTCTCATAGCTTCCTCAAGAGTCATTGGGTTATCAATCTTAATTCTATCCTTGAATCTAGTGGGAAGACAACTTAAATGTATTTGTATTTTAGGAATTTCATCAATTATGTAAGGTACATATCTTAACAGACTTAGATATTTTCGACTTAACTCCTTCGTTGACATTGATCCCAATTTCAATTCATAGAATTCTTTAGGTCTTTCCTCGTAGTACTATTCAGATAAAAATTTCCTTTTAAGATACATTTTAAAAACTCTCCAGGTTAAGTACTTCTCCTTAATATTTTGACTCTTTTTATGTCTTGCCACCAGATGTTAGATTTTTTGGTTAAGTTGTAAATAGCCATCCGAGCTTTTAGTCTGTTAGAATAGTGATAGATATGGAAATATTTTTTATTCCTGGAAGCCAAGCCTCTGCTTCTTCACCTTTTTCTACTTCTTCGTTAAACATGGGAGGATTTATTTTTTAAATTCCCCAAAAATTTCTTCATAGGGTTTATACTTCCTTCTCCTAGGTTTACGGTCACTTTCACTACTGTCACTTGTGTATTTATACCTTCCCTTATGTGACCTTGCATTAACCTATGAAGAATATTCACTATTAGAATATGTTTCCTTCTTTCCTTTATGTTTGTAGGACGTTGTTTCAGAATCAGTTTCATAAACATTTCTTTTATCTTTTCCTCTGTTATGCATTTTGTCTAATAACATCTGATTCATTTCTAGAATTCTTTCATTATCCATTCTTACAGTTTGTAGTTGATCGTTTAACTCCTTAACTGTTTGTAGTAACTTTGAAGGTGGATTATTCAGTTCTACATAAATGTTGTTTGGATTGTTGTGTTGAGACCCATTTTTAGCAGATGCTTCTACACCTACCATTTTATTGCAAAACAGATTTTATATTTCTCTACAGAAATAAATGTAAAATATGATCATAAATATTTTTTTCCTATTTTCATGCGAGTGATCCAATCAGGTCTAGTGTTTGGAACCTCACTTTGATACGACATGTAACAGCCATAAAAATTCATAAATAAAAAAAAATTATTTACCATGTGTAACTTTTACACTTTTATGCTTTTACAAGATGATCTAATTAAAATCCATGATTTACATGACTTATGTTTAGGGTTTTCTATCAGCATGTTTCCTTTATCAACAAAGTGTTGATATTGTGTTGTTATTATAACAATCTTTGCTAGTTGCCAAGTTGTAGAAAACGTCTTCTCAGTTTTGATCCTTCCTAAGAGTTAGGAGGAGGAAGTTTTCACGTCTTACTTATCCTCCATGGCTAATGCATACAACCTTGTTTCCTTGTGCTGGTGAAAGTGATTTAAATGTTTATTAGCAGAAGTAAGGTTCTAAAATGAAAAATTCATACATCCAAAGTGAAACAAAGGTGAGACACCAAGGATGATCACACCTATATAACTTCATCCTAAACAATAATGGACATGATATTTGAACATATCTCACCAAGTATTCCTATACCATATGCGATAGTTTACAAAATTATCATCCCACCCTTGCATATAACTATACAAAGGTGTATTTATATAAAGCATCGGATTTTGGCCCACAATGATAAGGTGATGGATGTTGACATGATTGATAAACATTGTGCCTTTAAATTTTTGACTGTCGACCCATGTGAAGGTCTTAAAAACTCTAGTTGTTGGCAACTAAGCTTCGTTCAAACCCCTAGGGTTTTAATTGTACCTTGAGAAGGGTGCAGCTCGCCTCCGATAGCTTTTCTCATTTTGTTTTTAGTTATTCTTCTGCGAGGTTTTACTGAGCCGTTAGTTGTGCTATTATGTCACTTAATTATGTTTCAATGGTGGGAGAGCTAAGGTAGTCGTCTCTCTATCTCCTTTCTTCATGTCGACAGACTTGTGGGGAAAAAATGTGTCTCCAATTAAAAGAAAAATAACACTAGTGGTCATATTCTTGCTGCTGATACTGACTTGGTTAAACATTTATCAGGTAAATAAACTGAAGGTTTTTTTGTTTTCCTTTATTTGAGGGTTTTCAACTTCTTCTATCAGTTTTCAATATATTTCAAGAAGATTGACCTCTCTTAATGTTGTGTATAGGAGACTAAACGAAACAACACATGGAGAGGAAAAAGAGCTCGTTAAGGGGTTTTATGGCGTTAACCCGGTAAGACCTATTAACTGTGTTCCTGTGGCTCTGAGTTTAGCAGCATCAACTTGTTCTGGGTTTCAAAGGTAGTGCTTGGAACTCTAAATCTATGTCGGTTTTCTTGGGTATGAAAGTGATAGGATCCTTTGGTAGCCGTGAGGCTCTAGTTTACACTTCGTAGAAATGTAATAAAGGAAAAAAAATCGACTGTGAAGTTGATTGACTGAGTTAAGTTTGTTTTGATAACTTAAATTATGTCAGGGTTTTTATTTTTGAAAACAGTCTACGACTTTCTCCCTAAATTGTTACTTTAATACGAAGGACCCTATGAGGGATTGTATAACACCATGCTTGTAATATTGTAACTTTTTAATTGAAACATTGCTATTATGTGCTGGAATTTACCATAGATGTTATGCTCGTACGAGTTTATGAAGGATGTGACTGTGAGGCCTTTATACTATCGTGTTTGGTTTGGAAAAGGGTCGTAAGGCCACTGTCAGTTATTGTTACTTAAATCGTCAATGTTTTTTATAGTTTGAAAGATGACCCATGAGGGCTTCATATCTATTTTGGGTTTATAGTTCCTTGTTTTAGCACACCGTGTGGTGGCCACGAATATTTTACCTTGATTTTACAATGTTGATTCGTGAATCCATGGGTATCTTTCATTAACAATTTTTTTAATGAAACTGGGCTGTGAGACTTATTTTGTTTCTGTTTATGTAAAAAATTTAAACCATAACTAAAGTTGCAGTTCTGTTTTTTGTTTATATACAACTAAAGTATGGACGTGAGGCCCCTTTTGTTTATATTTATACAAATGTTTTTAAGAGAAATTGTAGGGCCACTTGTATAAAGATCTAAGTTCTTCTTATATGTTTATACTATTTCTAAATAAATAAGTTAAGCCCTAAGGTTGTTTATAATTTTCTTCTGTACCTAAATATCTTGCAGATGGCAATACCAATTCAGCTTAGATCCTCTAACCAGTACTACATCCCATCAATAAACTCGATTTGGTATTCTACACTAAAGATCTTTGATTATTATAACGATATCTAGGGTTTGACTAGGACTTGGCAAAGAATATATATATTATTTTTATAATACACAGTGTAGATGCTCTGTCCTCAACATTATGATTTTAGGAAAAAATGATTTTCTATTTATGTTTATTCTGATAAGATTATGCTATGAGTTTATACGCATATTCTAAGTATATTTTTTATTCCAGATTCCTCCCTTTGATGTGTTTAGATTAAACATTGTTTAAGAACTAGAGCTTATGATAAAATATACAATGTGTGTATAGACTCGAACCCGTGTAGTGATTAGGGTAAAACATTGTTTGAAAAGTGGGAAAGATTATGAAACTTTCCTAAGTATTTAATATTATGATTAGTGAGTAAATACTTTATTAATTATAATAACTTTATCATAGTTTTCCAAGGGGTTTATCCTAAACTTTACAGCATCTCTGTATTGTTTCCTTTCAAGACCTAAAATTAACAATGCTTACCATGGATACTAAGCATGAACTGAGATAGCGAAGGTATAGGTGCTATAATTTTAAAATGAAAGTAGAAAAACATAGTTAAGCTACAAGTGTATTTAACAGCATAACTAGAACAGTAACTTTAAATCTTAACTTGAAAAACCAGGATTTTAGTTATCTTAACAGCTTCCAGATATAGAGTTCATAACAAATCCAATCATCCTACCTATGGCTACTAAGCATATTCCAAATAAAAGTACAGATTTAGAACTAAATAACAATTGAACCTGGATAATATGTAGAAGGGGACAAACACCTAAAGGAGATTGTTCCACCCAACCTTCTCCTAAAGAATCTAAGATTACTTGCTTAGGACCCCCGAGCCTGTTCACTGAATCACTAGGACGAATATCATTGGATATATCCCACAAAACAAATTTTATACCACTTAGCACTCAATAGTAGACTTAAGTCAACAATTCCACTTTAACTATCCCCTCATCAAATTCCTTAGGTTCCTAAATTTTCCAGTTTCCAACAGTCACAAGGTTCATTCCCTTAGAAAACAGAATAAGTAGTCATCCTCCTCCTCAATTTGATGGTATTTATAATATTGCCTAGGTTGTTGGGTTAGTTTTGGAATTAAATGAGTCACTAGCTCTGTTCCCCCTCTCATGGAACATGACCACAATTTTAGGGATTATGCTTCCTGCAACAACTAGAAAGTAAAATGCCAGTGTTGCCACTTGTCAACCAACCTTCTACAGCTTCTCATTCCTCCTAGTAGGTCAGTGAACACTCATTTAACAGTCTCCCTTGGATAGGTGTCTCTTCTATTTAATTATTAAAATAAATAATTCTTCAATTAGTGTCATCCTTGACCAACTTGGTGATAAAAATTTACAATAAATTTAACATAATGTTTTTCTAAAATAAATAATAAATATTTATTTTTCAGTTCTTGGAGTGTTACATGCATAGGAAATCCAAGGGAAAGAGCTTATAAATAACGCCAAGGGACACGGAAATCAAATCACGTCTTCAAAAAGAGGGAACGAGTTGAATTACTTGTGAGGGAGATGACGATCATAATGTTTACAATGAATATTCATGCATGGCTTCAACTTCTGCACATGCTAACGATGTTGAGCTTATCCTCATCTCTGGCAACAACAACACCCTCGGGTAGGGGCATGGAATGATATTGAAATCACAGTGTCTTTAGTACAGGAACAGTTTCAGACTTTTAGGAAACTCATTCTTGAAGTTTCGAAGTTCTATGGAACTTTCTCACTCCAACAAGAAATCGTTTCAAATTGTTGGGAATTTATTGGGAACTTTTACCCTCTAAAATCAGGATCTTGGGGAATTTTTTACAAGTTTCTTTGATTGGGAACTTCCACACATTGGTGCATTGCTCGTACTAGATTATTCACTTATCCCTACACTAAATTGTAATTACCGCTAATCAATAACAAATGCAAATCTATTTTAACTTTTTATATATTAAATAAAAGAAAATGAAATTATTTGTTCTACTATTTACTTTACTTTATGAATAAAATGTAAACTTTTAACTAATTGGAAATGGTTTGGAATATTATTTTAAAACTAAATTCATGTATTACATTTAAATAAAAATTATCTTGATTTTTTTTATAATAATTAAAATTTGAATGTTTATACACCTTTTCAAATACCCTAGCATAGAATGTTTTGTAAACATATAATATTCTAATACATTTTAATTATAGTTGACACAAAACTGAAAACTTACTCTATACATATAACCACAAATATATGACTATAACTTCTAAAATCCCCACTTTAGAAAGAGTCTACATTATATAATCAATGACCTTGATGGTAATCTTCATTTTATTGCCATTTCCATTTTCTAAGAGGTTCTAGTTACAACTGAAATACAAGGGATAATTTAAGTCATATGGTTTGTGTTTATATTTCAACGTTCCCAATCCTTTGTTTCCTCAAATTTTGGGGAAACTTCTAGATGTATTTGATACTCGTACCCATGTTCTCTATGTTCCCTCATTCCAGAAACTTGTACAACATAGCTTTATATAGTTGATGATATGATATTAGTGAATTAATGGATTCTTGTTTGTTTTGTGTGGGTCTATGATAATTTGTAGGTTTTCCTTTTGATTTTATGATTGGATGGCCATAGCACAGTTGCTAGAAATATGATTACATTGTAGTTGGAGGAGGAACGGATGACTGCCCATTGGTCGCAACGTTGTCTACCAAGTATTCAATTTTGGTAGTGGAGAGGGGAGGATCTCCTTATGGAAATCCCGACATCGAGAACACTCATGATATTGGAAAGGTATTGGGTGAGACCAACAATTACACTTCTGTAGCGCAAACGTTTGTTTCAGAGGATGGAGTGAGCAATGTTAGAGCCAGAGTTCTCGGAGGTGGAATTTCTATCAACGGCGACTTCTATAGAAAGGTGGGTTTCAAATATGTTTGTAGCGTGGGATGGGATGAAGGACTTGTAAAGGAGTCATATCAATGAGTGGAGAAACATAATGTCTTCAAATCTCTCTCACACACACATATAAACAATCATTTTTAATTTATATAAAATTAGAGTAACCATCCTTTTTAATAATTAGTTATCATCTTTTAATGTTTTTATAATAAAGTGTATATTTGCAACTTTTAATAAAATTAAAATTAGCTATAATTAATTTAACAAAGAATTAACATTACCTAAAACTCCTCATCACATCTTCGTAATTCACAAGTTTACAACAAATAGCTTTTTCTTAATATTACAAGTGTTTCTTTGATATACATGCAAATTCGCAATCATCTTAGTTTAAAATAAACTGAAAAATATCTACCCCAATTTATAAATATCCTTCTCAAATGTTCGTTTTACAAATGGTTATGTAATGTTATATATTCATAGCAGAATATTCATTATAATAAAATTCTGGTTGAAGAACTATTTTTTAAAAGATGTTATGAGATAAACTTTTATAAAACAAATAATTATTTTTATGTTATAAACATTTAAAAACTTGATTACATAGTGTTATATTAAACAAATAATAATTCTTAAAATTATTTGTAAATTTTTTTTCAATAATATGGTTTTATGAATGGTATAATCTAACTACTAAATATCTCACATGGAACATAAATACAATGCAATGATAATTTTCGTTTGATAATAAGTTTCAAGTACTTATTGATTTGAATAATCTATAATTATTTATGATTTTTTATTAATAATTATATTCAATTTATAGACTAAGAAATATTTATTAATTTGGATATTCTTTATTGATGATGTTTTATTAGTAATTTTATTTAATTTATAAAATAATAAATTTATATTTATTATTAATTTAAATAAATAATTATATTTAAGTTATAGAATAATAAATCTATATTTTTAATTGAGTTGATTCATTTAAATTTTATTATTATTTAATTTATTAATAAAAATAATATTTTAATAAAAAACCATATAATTTTAAATAAAATAATGTTTCACACAAGAAAAAAATAAAAATACAATAATATGTAAAATAATCTTAATGTACAAATAAATATTTGAATTCAAATTTAAAAACTCACATTCAAATTAGGTTCTAAAACTCATTAAAAAACATTTACTTAATTTGATCAAATTCTTTATTTTAACGAGAGAAACGTGGTGCCATTGTCCTATGCAAAACAATATTTAGAAACATTGCAAAGTGTAGAAGCTATTTTGAAAATTGAAATTTGCAACAAAGGTAAGTGGGGGGAGTGTTGTTTGGTTGCTTTGTGCATTTTATTGGGACATAATCTTAAGCCAAATTTGTATTAAATAATTTTAGTTTGCCCAAAAAAAAAGCTACTAGCTATTTAATAAATTGTTATTTTTTGAATTAAAAGAATGAGATTTGAACAATACAATGTTAAGGTCTTTTCTTATTATACATCTCAAAATCGTAAAAGAAAAAAATTACACACATAGTTTTCACCATCATTTACTAGCAGATTACTCATGTTCTAACTTGTGCAAGTTATTAATATCTTTATCATGTATGTTATGTCAGGTTATGTTGGTTGAGGAAATGTACAACACCTTTCGAAACAATCAGCCATGCCCATACATGTGATGTTCTCAGTCTACTTGCTCTTATATTTATTAATTTTACTAGGGCCTTACTTGCCCTAAGGATTGGAAGACTATCCATAGTCTTGACCCCAACCCTTATGTAATAAGTTTTTCAAAGGTAAATCAAAGGCCTTAGGCCTTACCATAGCCTATGCTATGGTGTGTTGTGACCCTCCCCTTAAGCACAATGGCTTGGGGTTTGTAAAGACATATGGTACTAGCCATATGGTAAACCTTCGTTATAACAATACAAAGTTTAAATGTTTATGATAAAATGGTTTTTGTTTGGAATATTATGTTTATGTTTATGGCATGTGTTACACCAAGATTTACGATGTAAAGGGTTATTGGCATACCACGAAAGGTTTGATATGAAACATATTTATGCTATGGTTCAACTATAAAACACATGCTTTGAACCTAGGTGTTATAACATGCGTGCAATAATTTCGATCCATGATTGTTCTGGTCGTGGGTTAAAAATGGTACTTGGTTGACTTTAATGTTGTCCTAGCTACGAGTTAGCAGTGCAGCCAGTTTCTAGAGCTGCCCCAAGACACAATCTCAACCTTACACCTGTACGTTGGAAATGTAAGGGTTTTAATATGCCTTGGATTGTTGGAAACCTCGTTATTCATACTGGTTGTTTGGGTTTTGAAGCCAACGAGAGACGAAGATCTCCTCTGTGATAATGGCTATGGAAATAGTGTTTTTGGTTTGGTGTTGTGTTAATGTCCTTGTACTTTTAATCTTTTTAAGGTACTCTGGCTCTCATGGCTTCCTCAACGGTCTTCATTTTCTTGCTAGTGCTTCAACACAACCTACCATTCTTTGGCCATATGAACTATCTGCTAACTGGCCGAAACAAAATAGCCTATGTAACTCTATTAATAATAAAATTCATTGTTTACAAAGTTCACTGATGTTATGGTTTTATGTTTACAAGAAGATAAGGGATAAGGGGTCTCCGTAGGGGACGACCCTTGGCCATCTCTTCAAAATGCCAAGGTAAGATAAAACAAGTTGTTTAACCAGTTTGTCTACAGTTATTTACTTCTTTTAAATTCATGCTGACTGCAACTTGTAATGTAGTAGGTGGAGGACGCTGGAGAGGGAGGTGACAGGGTCACCTCCTCCCAAGCTTGTGTTTTTAAATGCCTAGGTAAGTCTCTTCTCAAACTCTTTATTAAAATAATTTTTATTATTAAGGTTTCGATCAATACATTGACTAAAGCCATTAATCGTTGCTTACAGGTAACGTTGGGTATGAGGGTGGGGTCAAGAGTGGTAGCCAAAACTGTATTTAAGATAAGTGCTCCATTTTGATTACAAGCGTTTGTAAAAAATAAGCCCTTAGGGTTTACCCTGCACTGGCTTTGTAGCCATTTCCTTGGCTATGTTTCTAGATCCACTGTAATTGTTCTTTGATGTGGTTTTGGGTGCCATCACGGATGGAATTACCCCATACTCTTATAATTTTTTTAGTGGTTTTAGTAGAGAAGATGGAATCCATCTTGGATGGTATTAGAACCACTTCAGTGTAAACGATGTTGAATAATATAAGTGATGAATCCACCTTCAGGTCTATGTGATTCTGTTAAATGAGTGTTACTTTTAGTTTAATCTTGTATAGTATTTGTTTTAAAATTCAATGTCTACCATATTCGATGGTCTTACGGACATGAACACAGTGGTTGGCTTACATTAGAGAGAATTTGAGGTCAAAAATGGGCCTCAAAAGGACCAAAATGTACTATAAAAATCAACCAATTACATTCTAGTAGATGACATCATCCCCCATGGTTGAGGTGGCATTGCATGAGTTAAGAATGCTTATTTGTCACATTTTCTATGGTGGATGAAAACCCATAGTTAACCAAGGTAGTGGTACAAGTACTTTTAAGTCATAAAGTGAAGTACTCACAATAAAAGTCATTTCACACTTTTTCATAAAATAATATTATTGTTATTTTCAAGTAAAGTACTCACAATTCACTTTCTCATAAAATAATATTATTGTTATTTTCAAGTAAAGTACTCATAATTCATAAAAATGTCTTTTCACATTTTTTTTATAAAATAATATATTGTCATTTTCATGTTTTTTAATTTTAAATTATATATTCACTCAATTGTATTTAATATCATAATGTCAAACTAATATATATAATCTTGTACTTTTAAAATAAATTAAATTCATGAATGATATTTATATGAAAAAAATATGTTTATGCATATAAATTAAATTCATTTTTGTTTAATTTTATTTACAAGTTCAAGACAAATAAATGCTAAAGGACAATAATTTTTTGGAAATTTATAATGAATCTTAGTCACATCATTATAGAGTTATTTTATTAATTTTATTTATAGTCAATTTAGAAAAGTAACTCAACCATGGTTATTTATATTGTGCATAAAAAGTAGTGTAGGAGGTGAGTTGTCATATATACCTACCCCATAAAACCCCTAACTCATAATATTTTAATATATCTTATATTTTTGTAGTACATCTCTTAGGAGGCCCATTTTTGACCTCAAATTCTCTCTAATGAATATTTTAATGTTTCCTTCATTTGTAAAATATCATGGAGATGATTACATTATGTATTATGTGTTTATCCTTTGCATAAATAATGGTAGCCATTAGATGGAATTATGTGCATTTCTTTACTTTACTTAGCGTTTGTTGATAGTATTACGACCCATAGTGCCTGCGATTACTTGTGAGGTAAATACGGTCTTCAAAAAGGTTTGGTTTCCATCGATGATGGGATTTAATGTCGATCCTTGAGGAAAAAAATATTTGCTTTAGTGATTGGTTTTTATATGGAATCACAGTTACAATAGCTAGCGTGTATGCCTACAATTGGATTTTGGATTTGTCTTAATTGTATATGTATTTTATTTACTTCATGGATCTATGACTGTTTGTTAGGAGATTGATAAAGGATCTCGACTTGATTTCTTATGAACTGTCATATGTAAACTGGTTTAGAAGCTAGATTAATATTTTTTCATTCACTATTTAATTACTATAGATATGTGATTTGTATAGTTGTTAATTACTTACAGATCCTCGTCCTGAATGGGATTAAATATATGTAGATCCATAAAGGATTGGCTTATAATTGTATTATGTTTATTATGTTAATTATTAATTAATTTGGATACTTGATTCAGACATAACCGTATATTTGGATCCATAAGGATTGTTTATATATCACATTATAATCATAATGTAGGGTTTCTCTTTATGTACTTTTTGTAATAGATCTACTCTGTATAAATAAAATCTTAGGACTAAAGTAAGTAATTCTAAATATGTAGAGAACTAAGTTATATGATTTAGCTATATATATATA
>LPNX010691360.1:79138-133910 GCA_001517045.1 Pseudotsuga menziesii
TATCAGTTTTAACTCGTAGATTAGGAAAAATTGTAAGAAGAAAAGATTACATAAATCCATTAAAACTACATCTGTCAACTAGGAAAGAAACATATATAATTTGATAACATATCGGTTAAGTACAACCATTCTATTATCAGTATATAAATATAAAAATCCTAACTCATGTATAGATGCATGATATAAGAATTCCCCTAACTTCCATTTAAATTTTTTTTTGTAACTAGGGTAATTAGCAATTGGAGCTAGGTTGGTACATGCATGACATGGGGTCCATGGATCATGATTCCTACTACCACTATACCCCTAGGTGTCGTACACCAACTGCAAGACATGGGACACAAGTAAATCCAGGTGGGATTTCAACTCATGAACTCCAATTTACAACAAGTGACTTCATAACAACTGAACCACCAATGAGCCACACCTGTGCGGCTAACTTCCATTTAAAGTTATAATCAAAACATAACTAATTTAAAATGATAAATGAACAAGACTAAGCAATGCTTACTAGGTTTTACATTGATCATTCCATATCTATAATAAAACATTCTAATATAAATTTAAAACATACAATAATAACTTAACACCATTGCTGGGAAAACAAAAGTGGAAAATATATTCCTCCCAACAAACTCCCAGGGGAGCCAAGTTACTTTCTCCATAACCCCCGAGCCTCGTTGTTGAACCATAAGAGAAAAATCCTTATCCAATGCTAGCCTCCTACTACTCATGGACATACTATTATATAGTATTTCTCCCAGGACTTGGTCATTTATGAGCCTCCTGCTATTTAACACTCAACTACGACTCGTGACCTAATTTTTGGAGATGATGCCTCGTGCATCTTGAGTTCTCACTTAGGGGCTTCAACCACTTGTATTTCCCTCTTGTAGGTTAGTAAACACTCTTCAATGTCTATTTTCACTCCCCCCCCTTTCATTGTATTTTATTGATAAATAATAATTCATTACACTTGTTTTAGTTTTGATTTTTTTTTCAAAAATAATAAAAATAATAATTAATGTCTTTTTCAATAGAAATTAATAATAATTCTTAATTTCAGGTACATTACATACACCTCCTATTAGAGGATAACACTGTCCCAAGTGATATTAGCTTTCTTCTTTCTTCTTCCATTTCATCATTTTGGAAAAAGATAAGATATGCCCCCTGCATATCAGTTTCCAGTTCCCAAGTAGCTTCTTCCAAACTAAGGTTCTTCCATTTCACCTTGACTTGTTTAATGGTATGCTTACAGAGTATAAGTTCTCTCCTATCAAGAATGCACTACGGTCCCACCTGGAAGTCTCCTTCAGGTTCCAGCTAGATCACATTCCAATCGATGAGATGAGAAACATCATGAACATATGTTTTTAAAATAGAAACATGAAACAAATTATGCATTTTAATAGTGGGTGGTAGGGATAATTGGTACGCAACTGACCCTACTTTAGCAAAAAATTCAAATGGTCTGCAATACCTAGGTTCCAACTTTGAATACTTTCCAAATACCAAGGAACTTTTCTTGGGATTTACCTTTATGTACACATGTTCACCCACCTGGAATTGTCTAGGAGTTCTTTTTATGTCAGCATAACTATTCTTTCGGTCTTGGGAAGCCTTTAATTTTTGGTGTACTTGTTTCATGGTTAGCTCGATATATTTTAATAAATTAGGTCCTAACATTAACCTATCAACTATATTTCTCCATGAAATTGGAGTATCACATTTGCGTCCATATAATATTTCAAAAGGACTCATACTTGCAGAAACTTAAAAATTATTATTGTAAGCAAATTCCACTAGGTGTAGGAAGTCTTCCCACTTACTTGGTTTCTCCATGACATACATCCTTAACATGTCCTCTAGGACTTGGTTTACTCTTTCAGTATTCCCAACCGTTTGTGGATGATATGCAGTACCTAAATTCAACCATGTTCCTAAACCTTTAAACAAAGATTTCTAGAAGTTACCTATAAATTTCATGTCTCTATCTGAGACTATTACTTTTGGTACACCATGTAATCTGGATATCTCTTTCATAAAAATATATTTAATTTTAACAACTTTATAGGTATATTTAACATGAATAAAATGAACAACCTTACTTAATTTATCAACTACGACCATGATTGAATCATGCTATCGAAAATTATTCAGTAGGCATGTTATAAAATCCATACTAATTGTTTCCCACTTCCATTTTGGAATGGGTAGTGGCTGCAACATTCCTGCTAGATGTTGATGTTCTGCCTTAACTTGATGACATTCTATGCAATGAGCTAAGTATTCTGCCACTTCCTTCTTCATGTTTGGCCAAAATAAATCTTTTCTGGTCATAGTGATCATCTTCTGGTATCCAGGATGTCCTGAATACGACTGTTTATGTAGTTCATTCATGATGGTAATTTTGATTTCTTCTTAATTTGGTATGCACAACATGTTTTTATCCAGCAACAAACCTTGTTTGTTTAGGTTGAAATCTATTTTACTTGATTTTATTCATTTTTAGCATTACTTTTTTTTTAAATTTGATATTTCGTATCAGATTTTGTACGCTTAGGATCTGATTTCCAGATCATATTCATAGATGCTGCTTGCAAACAATAAATTTGAATGACGACTCAAAGTGTCTGCAACTTTTTTTTCCTTCCCTTTTATGTGTTTGATTTCAAAATCATATTCACTTAAGAAAGCCTACCGTCTTTCCTCTCTAGCATTTCAATTTTGCTGATCAAAGAAATATTTAAGGCTTATGCTATCCGACATAAGAAAAAATTTCCTTCTAATTAGATAATGTTGCCACATTTTTAAGGTGTCAATTATGGTAGTAATATCTAAATCGTGCGTATCATATTTCTTTTTGTGTTCCTTTAATTTTCTAGATTCATAAGCTATGACGTAGTTTTATTGTATTAAAACCCCACCTAATCCTTCTTTACAAGTGTTGGTAGATACCAAAAATTCCTTGAAGAGATCAACAATCTTTAGGATCAAGGCAGTAGTTAGTAGATGTTTTAGTTTATTAAAGCTTTCCATACATTTTTCAGTCCACTCAAACTTCTTACCTTTATTCTGCAATGAAGTCATGGGGTAGGAAATCTTAGAAAATCCTTCGATGAACTTCCGGTAGTATTTGGTAATCCCCATAAATGATATTATGTGGGTTACATTTTTAGGAACCGACTAGTCAATGATGGGTTTGATTTTGTTAGGGTTGATAGATATTTCAGACCTCATGTCTATCTTTGAAAAGATAGTTTACCTATGGAATCGATCGAATAGATCATCTATCCATCGTAGCGGGTATCGGTTTTTAACTGTCATTTTATTTAATTATCATTAGTCTATGCACAACCTTAAGGTTTTGTCTTCCTTTTTTAGAAATAAAACTAGTGCTCCCCAAATGGAAACACTAGGTCGAATATAATTTTTATCAATCAATTATTGTAATTGAGATTTAAGATTTGTAAGTTCTATTATGTTAATTCAGTAAGGAGATTTCAATGCTGGTACCACACTAGGTATTAGATCGACCGTGAAATCAATGTCTCTTTTCAGAGAAAGTACAGGGACTTCTTACGGAAAGATGTCTTCAAACTCCTTCAAGACTAGTATGTCTTCTAGTTTAAGTTTATTTTTGTTATCATTATCATTCATTACATAGACAACAAAAACCTTACATCCATTTCTTACAGATATTTTCATTTGAAGAGAAAAGATCTCTCTGATTGTAACTTTCCTTGGAATCCCTTTTACTTTTATATTGGTTCCAGTATGGTTTGTACAGGTAATGGTTTTGTTAAAATAATTTAACATTACTTTGTGTTTTTCTAGCCAATCCATTCCTATCAACTAATCATAGGAACCTAAAGGAAAAATATTTAAATCAACATGTGTAATGAAATAATTCATTAACAATTGACAATTCTCAACAAAGCTAGTAACTTTACATTTACTACCAGTGGCTAATTGTACCAGCCATGAGTTATCAAACTTTTATGGCACTAATTTACATAATTCAACTATTCTAGGCGATATATAGTTTAGACTTGCGCCGAGATCAATAAAAATAGAAATACGTTAACTTTGTATCATACCTTCAATCTTGACCATGGAAGTTTGATGATTTGCTTGTCGATTCTCCAAGGAAGTTCAAATTCTAGGTATGCTCCTTTCCATGTCTCCAACTTTAAATGCTTCCTGAATAGAGTGAACATTAAAAAAAAATTCTTATTGGGAATTCTTTAAAGTAATGTGTCCGTTCACACTCTCAACATTTTAAGGGTTCTCTTTGTGCATTGTTTTTGTTAAAAGTTGCAGGAGGTTCTTTTACTGCAAAATAAGTTAGGTGGCTTAAAAATTTTGTAATTATTAATACCTTGATACCCCTTATAGTTATTCCCTATGTTTTTGTGGAATTTATATTGTTTCTTTCTTGGATAAAAGTTATTTTTCCTTTTATTATTCCAATTTGGTATACTTTCCCTTTTATTTTTGTTTTGGTCGTAACATAAGTTCTACTTTCTCATCACTTTCTCTAGCATCTTCGGATTGTAATACTCAATCCGTTCTTTGAACATGATAGGAAAACAATTGAAAAAAAGTTGTATCTTAGGTTTTTCATCAATTATGTAAAGTACGTAATGAAATATGCTGATAAATTTACTACAAATCTATTTCATAGTCATAACTCCTAGCCTTAATTCATAAAATTATTTGGCCTTCTCTTCATAGTACTACTCTAACAAGTATTTTTTTAAGTTTTCCAAGTTAAATATATTTATTTTATTCCCTTGAATTTCTTTATATACTTCCACCATATATCTGCTTTTACAGTCATATTATAGATGACCATTTTAGCCTTTAGTTCATCATAACAATTGTATATTTTGTAATATCCCGAATTTTGGACCTAACACTTATGGGCATGAGCCCCATTGATTATGATGTTACTTTGATGTTTTATTATGATATACTGGGTCGAATACCACATTACATATGAACATGATGATTTGTTTGTTTGTTTATGTTGGGTGTGGACCCTGAAGCACATGATTGATGCGATGTTTTATGTTGAGCGAGGAGCTCTGGAGAACATGGGTAAATTGAGACATTTGTGTTGAGAATGAAGCTCTAGAACACATGAAAAGATAATTTGAAAGTGTTGGGCATAAGCCCTGAAGCCTTCCATGTTGATGTTGAGCATAAGATCTCAAAAATCGGATCCTTGTCCATTGTATCCCTAGGTGTATCGTACAAGTACATCCTAGCATTAGTGTTGAGTGAAGAGCTCTGGAATTGCACTAAGTTTGTAATTCCCTATTTTTAGCATTGAGTATGGGCTTTGGTAAGCACTAGGAGTTAATGAAAAGAATTAATGATTCCTGAGTGAAAATGACTCGAGAAAAATATTAATCTCATTTGACTTATTTATAAGTGATTAAATGAAATTTTGAATTTATGTATTCTCATCAAGTATTGAAGAACTACCATTTTATACGAGGGAATCCAACATGCAAAGATGTTTAGAGTTTCCTAGCCTAGTATACCTAACCATCTACCTGATGACCTTAATGAAGAAAGTGTCGTAAGTCTAGGGATCACAATATGTGATACCCTAAAACAAATATTAACAAATAATATATTATTATATATTTTATATAGAGTATGTATAAAAAGTACACATAGTAATAACATTAATAATGTAAGAAAGAAGGCAAAGTTCCATCTATTATTATTATTACTAAGATAAAAGTTAAATATTATAATACCCATAAAAGGCCAACTAGGAACTGGTTGAAAGTTCCTAAGTTAAAATATTAAAAGTACTAAATTAAATAAAAGGGTTCAATCAAGAAATGAAGTAAGTCTTGATTTAATTGCCCCTTTGACTGAAAAGTATGCCTATAAAGTCCCAAGCAAAAGAGAGCCTTGAGGATCTCATGATATCTTTTGGAGTCATTATTCTTCCTAAAAATTCTGAAGAGAGAGTTCTTGGAGAACATTTCCCTAAGAGGAATAAGGAGAACTAATCCAGACTTGATATACAAACTAGGGTGGCCTCACCTTAGGAGCTCTAAGCTACTTGCATGTTGGAACCATCTCGGGGGGATCCAGCTTTAAACCAGGAATGGTTCTTTGTCATGGTTGGGTGGAACATGGTAGTTCCCAAGTTATTTAGTCATCTATACAGAGGTAAAATCTGCCTATGAATTGTTAATGATGGGTATTTGAGTGTGCATGTTTCATCCATTAAAGGAGTTTCACTCTTCAGGTACGAGTTTCTGAACTACCTATTTCAATTCCTAGAATGAGTGCTGCATAGATTATGCAAGGGTTTATATTATATGTTCTAACCCTATGTATTATTGTTTTTCCCTGTCAAATTCTTTTGGATTTTACATATTAATTTATAAACCCTAGGCTGTAGTTTAAATTCTATGTTATAATTATCAGAGGGGTTTTGTCCTTTTAGTTTTACTAATGTCATTTAATTATGTTTAAAGATTTATCAAGGGTTTTGTTTCTTTTCCATTTTACTACTACATTCTTTTTGATAGCTTAAACTCTGTTCTTTTAAAAAATAGTTTTTATTTCTAAGAATTGTGCCTATATGTTTTAATTGCGTAGAAACCCTGCAGGTAGATTTCATATTGCTAGTAGAGCCTTGCTTAAAGATAAGACTAGGTTCAATTCCAGTTTTAAAACAAAACTAATTATATATTTTAATAAACTGATATATTATAAATGAGATCTTTTTTTTGTTAGTAAGTTAAGAAACATTATATTACTATATAATACAAAAACAATTTACAATTATACCTAACCAGCTAAAAGAGATATACTGTCTCGGGCTCTTCTCCGTCTGAGAGATTCTTTCCTTGCCCCTACTCCTACCTCCCCTTTTCTCTCTTAATTTCTTGTCACTCTGACCATTTCCCATTCTAGAGACATTCTTAACCAAGAGGTTACATACACAAAAATATTTATGTTATCCACCCTGATTACAAACACAAAAAACAATATGCTGCACACCCCTGTATTTGCACAAATACAGATAACTAGTGTTGTCTTCGCTATTGAATACCCCATCGCATTCAAAAATATTATAGTCATGACTTGGCATATCAAAATTAGTTATAAACATTAGATAGGAAGAAAACTACAGGTGATCACAAAACAAAAAAAATTAGAAATGAGGGAACGACCAAAAAATAGAATCTCCGATCCTTACTACTATGGAGGATTAGTTGGGGTGGGTGGTGATGCCATGGGGTGTTCCCCCAAGCTTCCCATCATCTCACCTGCCATGGTTTCCAATAATATGAAGCCCACAACTGACTCTTGCTTCCCATGTCTGATTAAAGAAAGGGCTTCTCGAATACCATTAGCCAGTTGCATATTTGCTTGAATATCCGTAGATAGCAGGAGACAACCGGTCCAGAATGGACTAGAAATAATAGGACGACCCTGATGGGTCTCATATTCTAGAACTAGATCAACTTCCTTAATAGAAATGATGGTTTCAACCCTTGCTGGGGTTTTGACCATGTATTGTGCACCCCAGTTAAACGCCAGGGGGATAGGGCCTTCTTCCATTGGTGGATTATTTCTCAAGGATTTGTCTTAGGGGGGATTACCCCTTGCCATTCTACCCCTCTTCCCCTGGCTATGCCACCCCCTCCCCTGCTGAGTCATTCTGAGCCGAAGCTGGAAAAAAAATATAACCTTCTCAAAATTAGGAACCAAGCTATGCTCAACTCTGGTGCTCATCTCGCACTCTTGAGATGAATAAATAGCCAATCCTTTGATATGGGTGATGTAACCATCCCTTCTCTGTTTCAGCGGTTGTTTCCATTTCACGCCTTGTAAAACATCCACCTTACATATCCAAATATTTTTGGACTTGATCCAATCTTCCTCTTCGTGTTGGAGATTGGCCATCTTAACCTCCATTAAAGTCCTCCTGGAGCATGACTTGCTAAAAATGACAAGCCGAGTACCAAGACTCGAAAGCTCCTCATTGGTGAGCCTAAAATAACTGTAGCTTGGGACCTTGTTGTACCTCACAAGAATAAACAAGGGTGTTTTATAAATGAGGGCCTAGCACCAGATCTACCACCTCACCTTGGGTGATCATGCCACCGTCCCCTTTCTAGTTATTCCCTTGATTCCCATTTGTCCTTTCCTCATCTTGAAAACGTGAGGAATAAATGCCAAGTGGAGGAGGCTTCTCGTCATCTTCCCTCACACCTACCAAGGAGATGGGGAGAGGGCCTTTTGCATGTCGAATCACATGGCCATCCAAAGGCTTTCCTAAGAGGGCAGGTGGGTCACATGTTTGGGAGGAAGATACATGCGAAAGAGAAGGAGGTGTAAAGGGAGAGAAACTGTCCTACCTCGAGTATGAGGATTGGATGGATGATGAGGCTAACCAATGTCATTCTGTCCGGCCTCGAACCCTACCAACTCTTCACATTTTCCCATAGCGGGCTATCCTTTTTGTCTACACAGTCCCCTGCATGGAATGAGCTCTCCTTACAAACCCATTCATTTGAAAGAGTGTCTGCCACTCTATTTCTTGATCATTTTACATGTGAAAAATGGAGTGCAGGAGTGTCCCTTAACTATCTTGGATTGCAGGAGTGTCCCTTAACTATCTTCTGAGCGTTGAATCCTTCCTTCCCACCTTCAATTCTTGGAAACTGGACATATGGACGCTCTGTTCATCAACCTTCTAGATATGTTGATTATCACAAGCGAGTCCCCCTCCGCTATCAATGGGGTTCATTGGTTTTGTATCACCCACTCCACACCATTTAAGAGGCCTTCGAGCTCTACTAGATTATTGGAGCATGAACCAAGGCTTCCCCAATATAAACTGAGGATAATTCCCAGAGGATCCCTTATCGCTCTGCCGAAACCAATAGGGCCCAGTTTTCCTTTTGTGGCCTCATCGAAGTTCAGCTTGAAGGAACCAATCGGAGGTTTTTTCCAGGACTTGGCACTACTCGTTTGCTTGATCGATTTGATGATACAAGAATTGTTCATAGGTAACTGTCTTATTCCACAACCCTCAAGGATTTGGTTTTTTGTTGCCTCTGCTTCTAAATACTCCTATGACCAAGCAATGAGAGTTAAAGTTTATTTTAAATGTGCAACCAGAGTTTCCCGTATTTCTTCAACCCGACGCTTTTTGTTTTAAAAAACTTTAAGGTTTCAGGTTTTCTAAATTTCCCAGACCACGACGCCCGGGAATAGATCCCATATTCTGTTCACAATTTTATTTTTGTATATATTCTTAGGCCACTCAGCTATAGTTATATTAGGTCTTCCAATCTATCTGCAATTTGATTTGAACAGTCCAATTCCTCTTTCCCATGTCGCAGCAGCTATTGGGAATTCATCCATTAGATGATTTATAGTTTCAATGTTGTTTTCACATAGAATGCACCTTGAAGGTCCCGATATCCCCTAGACTTGAATGTTATCTTCTGTGAGGATTCTGTATTTTAGAATGAGCCAATAGAAAGCTGCAATATTGTGCCATGAGTTCCCTCCCCATATTTTCCTCCATTTGGCTTCATTTTCCTTCTTGTAAGTTTCATTCGGCACCCCTATACCTTATTTTATGTGGAATCTTCTAATATTGGAGTATCCTCATCGAATTTTATCTAGGCCTTCATTCCTGAGGATCTTCTTGGAATAGAGGTCCATGTAGAAGTCTTCAATGTCCTCTGATGATGCCATATTTTTCCACCAATCTTTCCTTTTCCAAGTCCTAAACACCTTGTTAGAGGACCCATGGTCCCATAATTCCTTCACCATCTTTACCCGGCTAAGTTGAAGATGGGATTTAAGAGTCGAAATGTCATTCTGATTATCGATACACTATTCTTAGTTCCAAGCCTCACTGACAAATTGAGCTGAGATGACATCTCTTACCTCCCAAGAACAGTGTCTTTGGATGAGGTTTTGATTTTCCTAGGCCGATTTCCAGATACTGGAACCCGAGAGGTCTTCTCCAAATTGTATCAACATTTTTTTCAGCCAATGATGAACATACTTGGTGTGCCAAATATTTTCCCAGGGTTCTTCCTTATACATTACCCATTTCGACCAAATCTTTGCTCCCATATCTTTGTTGGTATGTAGCAGGTCTCGAAGACCCAATCCTCCCACATTTTTGGGTTTGCAAACTATTTGCCAATCTACCAATGGCCATTTCATGTGGTTGTCATATCCTCCCCATAAAAATTTCCTTTGGATATTCCTGATATGCTTAATCACATATTTTCGAGCCACTAGAACTGAGAAAAGATAAAGAGGCATCGCCTGGAGGACAGATTTAACTAGGATAAGTCTACTTGGGAAGTTAAGGGATCGAAATGTCCATAAGCTGAGTTTCTTCTTAAGTTTGTCTAGAATATCCTTCCATGAGACCTGTCTAATGGTCGATTCAGCAAGCGGAGCTCCCAAATATTTGGAGGGAATCCCTCCCTTATAGAATCCCAGAATTCTTAAAATATTCCTTTTTGTGAGTTTTGGTGTGTTGAAGAAGTACACATGGGATTTTTCCTTATTTATTTCTAGTCCATAGGCTTCCAGGAAGGTGTCCAGCCCCTCTTTGATGCCTCGAGCCTCTTGGACCATGGACATCCCCATAAGCATTGTGTCATTGATGAACTGTTGGTGATTTTGAGGTTCAAGTTCCTCAATAATGGATAACCCTTTCATCTTATTATCTAAGTGAAGGTTCTTGAGCATTCTTCCAAGTCCTTCCACTGCTATAATGAACAAAAAAGGGGATAGAGCGTCACCCTGTCTAATACCACGGGATCTCTGGAAGGGTGAGGATGGCGATTCACTAAAGAAAATGGAGAAGAAGGCCAAAGAGACAAAATCCATGACCCACCTGATCGATTTATCAAAAAATCCAAAAGCCTTGAGCATCCCTACTAAGAATTGATAGTTTAGTTTGTCATAAGATTTAGATAAATATAGCTTCAGAAGCATACCTAGAATTTTCCCAATTTTTACCAAGTGGATGGTTTCATGGATTAGGATGATGCCATCTAGAATTTGTCTATATTCAACGGACCTCTCTTGCTTTGGAGATATTATTAGGCGAAGAAAAGGGCGCAATGTGTTAGCAATGATTTTGGAGATAATTTTGTAAATGACATTGCAAAGGGATATCGGTCTGATCTTCCCATGGTATTTTCTTCCTAACTCTTTAGGGATAAGTGTCAGGAAGGTTTCATTTAGAGCAAAGAAAAGGACGCAACCTGTTAGCAATGATTTTGGAGATAATTTTGTAAATGACATTGCAAAGGGCTATCAATCTGATCTTCCCATGATCTTCAGTTCTTGAATATTTAGGAATAAGTGTTAGGAAGGTTGCATTTAGAGCTTTTAGAATATTACCTGTATTCCTTGAGTCCTCCACCAGTTCCCATACTTCCTCTTTCATCCAATCCCATAATGCATGGAAGAAGTTGGAGGTGAATCTGTTAGGTCCCGGGGCTTTATCCTTTTCCATCTGCTTTACTCCCTCCTCTACATTGTCCATATCTATAGGTTTAAAAAGTAGAAGGTTATGATCTTCAGTGATGACTTGAGGGATGTGCCTCAAGACCTCCCTCTCAGAATCGTCCCTATCCCCATTTGCTTCCTCTAGAAGATTGGCAAAAAAGGAGTCCAGGGTTAGTTCTAGATCTTCTTGGGTTTCAGCAATGTGACCTTGTTTCATTCTCAGTCTAGTCAGAGAGTTTCTTTGGCGGTGGTGGATGGCTGCTTTGTGGAAGAAACTTGTATTTTGTTCTCTTTCTTGGATCCATTTCAATATAGATTTTTGGTTCCAAAATATTTCCTCCTGATGTTCTCTTTGGCTGAATTCCTAGATCAAGGATCTTTCCTACTCTCAAATATCCACCATGAAACCTGACTGCATTCCTTTGGTTTGTACCTCTTTTATTTTGTTGTCTAGCTCTAATTTGGCCTATAGTATGTTACCAAAAGACTCATTGTTTCATTTCTTGATTTTTGACTTAAGGATTTTGAGCTTTTGTTGGAACTAGTACTTCCTTGTTCCTCTAATATTTGGGATTTCCTCCCACCATTATTTTAATTTCCCTAGGAATTCAGGCTGCAGCAGCTAAAATTTTTCAAAGAGGAAAGGTCTACGAAGGTTAGTCCCCAAATTTTCCCATTCAATATTGATAGGCCAGTGGTATGATTCGGCTGATGGAAGTATCAACGCCTACAACACTCCCTCATTCATCATGATGAACTTTGACACCAAAAAGCGGTCTAAACGATAGGCTATGCCCCTGTCTCCCATCCTTTTATTGTTCCAAGTAAAGGTGTCATTATTTCTTCTTACATCTATCAAGTCAAGCTTACCTATCACTTCATTAAAATAATCATTTATGGGGTTCAGTTGTCTTATCCCACCTTTCTTTTCATGTAGATTCCAAAATTTTCCTCTTATGCTAATCAGTTCAGTCTCCGAACATTTTGTTTCTTGTAGAAAAATCACTCCTGGCTTTTTCAGTTCAATAGTTCTCCTTAGAAGATGGATCTTCAAGGTGCTGCTACAGCCTCTTATATTCTAGGACATGATCCACATTGGAAACTTATTTATTTGAGGGAGAAAGGGCTGCATCTATGGTAGGATACTACCCTAAGGCCACCAGTTGAGCTCCAACCATTTGGATTCTCTAAACATTACTATGTCTTCCTCGGGTCTCTTTCTTAACTTTCCTTTTTTCCTTGGGATATTTGAGGGATTCCACCATGACCCCTAGAAACTTCATTGATTTGGCTTTGATTATCACCTTTTCACTGTAAGGTAACTTGTTGTGGGATTATCTTCTCGGGGATATTGTTATCCACCTAAATGGCACCTCTCCGTCCAAGTGCCGACATCCCTCATGTTGGCACACAAAAGGACATCTATGGATTGAGGGTTGCCCAAAACACTATAGATGGGCTTATTATGAACTACATTCATCATCCATCCAGCTGGTTATTTTTACCCTTTAGCTATGTCAATTTATATTCGTGACTCTATATATATGCAACTCGCGTGTTATACGCGAGTGTCGGTTGTTGCAGGTCGCGTATGGATGCATACACGGGTTGATCTTATAGCAACTCGTAGATCATACACAAGTTGTCAGTCTTGATACCCGCGTATATGTCCCTTTGACATTAAAAATAAAACACGCGATTACTTGAGATTAGTTAATCCATTTACCTTAATCTCCTTAACTATCTCAACCTCCTAAACCTTCGAAACTGTCTTATTTCACCATGTATAAATACAGGCCTTGGGGAGGGTGTTGGGATATACACTTGGAGAGCAAAGTTATGCTGGTGGAGTTTATACAGAAGTCTTTGGAGCAGTGGAACTCAGAATCCTTTGGTTGCAGAGGAGTCCTTGTCTCAGGCATTGGGTTGTAATCTGAACTTCTTCATTATTTATAATAAAGAGAATCCTTCTTACATATGTGTCTTGAATGTATCTCATGTATTGTGGTTTGATAAATGTTTATGTTTCAGCATCCTGTATATGATTTATCTAACCTGTTTATATATATGAATCATCTTGTGTTTGGAAGATTAACCTTTGATAGGTGAAGGAGAAAGCATCCCTGAAGACTTTGGAGGAGAAGCAGAGCGGAAGAGGACAAGCTAGGATCAACCGTCATGTATCGGGTGAGTCTTTCCCATCCTCCTATTTCCTTTACTGCACTCTAGAGTCAATTGTCTGCAAGTTTATTGAGTATGTTGGTAACCCCAGACCTTCGTTTATAAGGTGTTTATTCCTGTACAACAGATATTCATTGAGCAAGCTATTTCTAGCCCTACCAGGTCCAAATCTCCTATCTCCATGTCTTCCTCTTCCTCCTCCTAAGTCATGTTATGGTCTTCCTTGATTTCCTGATGTTCTTCATGGATATGGATATTTGAACTTGTATCCGTTTATTGGGGTTGCTGGGGTTGATCCTTTACTAGATTTTTCTGGGTTAGAGAAGAATCTTGGGTCTATTGATGTTGGGTCTATATATTTGTATCCATGTCTAAAATTTCCTTCTGTTGTATATTAAGTCCTTAAGGTTCTTGGAGGTCTTCAAACCTATTTTTTGTTTGAACTTTCTTAAATATTTTAGGGTCGGTGGATTTCTTGGATGATATTTTCTTATTTTGGACACGGGTAAACCCCCTAGACTCTTGATTTTCTTGATATTTAATTCCTCCTATTTTTTTGTTCTGTGGGAAGTCTCTGAACATGTTCCCGTGTTCCACCCGTGTTCATGAAATATCCTGCATCTGAGTGGCATTTGTTCATAATCTATTTCTTGAAACTAGTCCTCATCCTCCCATGTTAGATCTATTCCATCTGGGAGATCCTTTGATATAGCCAAATATATGCAAATCCGGGCATATGAGGTGTACCTTCTCTGTCGAGTTTGCTTGGAGACTTTTACCAAATTTCTTAGGATGTTCCCAATTTCCATTAGAATTTCTTTTGACCAATATTCCGTCGATAGGGAGTACATTCTGATCCATACTAGGGCTATTGTAAGATTTCCCTTGTTTGAATTGAATCTTTCTTTCCATGGTCTCAGGAACAGGCCAACAGATTTAAAGAAATAAGGTCCGCTTTCAAATATTCTAGTTTTGTCTTCCTCATTAAAAAATATAACCGTAATTAATCCTTTTGCTCCCAATTATAGGTCATAATGGCCTTGAGGTTTCCAGGTGGTGTTTATCCACCAAATTAAGGTTTTCTCCATTGTCCACATCCCTACAAACTTCCCTTTGAGTGCTCGTTCCTTCATATAGTTGATATCTTCCTCGATTCGGGTCGATTTGATCTAAATCTTTGGAATCGTCTTCAATTTTGGCACACATTGCCCCATTCTTATGTTCATGTCCTTTGCCAACATTTCTTATTTGGTTCCACCGGTTCCTTCCCCAGCCTTCCCCAATTGGGTATCAAAAATTGGATTTTTACCCTTATATATCTCTGTTTCCATGGTCGAGCTTTGAACAAGGGGCATTGCCCCACCGTTCGAGGGCTCTCTCATCCCCATACCAGTTCTCCTGGTATTTAGAACAAGCTGAATCCCATGTCCCCTCTTCCTAAAACTGAGATTCCTTGCAGCTTGAAACCCCCGTCATTCCTCCCACCTCTGAAATCGCCATTCCACCATCTAGAATAAAGACTTCTACCTCATTAGGAAAAAATATATTATAAATGAGATCTAATAAACACTTTACATATGTATTATCAAGTATGAAACCAAACTATAAATAATAATTTAACAATATTATAAACAATAGTATTCTTTATCTAAGAGTAACCATAAATTTTAAAGTAACTAAGCTAAGACAAAAACCATAAATAAACTCATGCTAAACAATCAAGATAAACATTAGCATTCTTCTCAAAACCAGAATTATTATAAACCATTTAACATTCCAAGTATCAAGACCATATAATTGGTCCATGATTTATAACCTCTATGCTATTGATATCTACCAAGGATAAATAATAACATTACTATAAATATTATAAACACAGTACATAAGTAATAATCCAACCCATTTAAATATTAAAATCTACATAACAGAAATCATGTGACATAAAATAAAAGGTCCAACATAATATTACCCACAACTACCAATTAAAACACAACCATAAAATCATTACAACAATAACTTAAAAATCATATAGATGCATAGAGGTCGCAGTATCGACCCCTGTGGATATTCAAGCCAAATCACATGCCATAGTAAAACCACAATAATAATACATATGCAGTAATCACTTAAACACCCAAGGTATTTGCACAGAGGTCGTAGGATCGAATCCTGTGGACACTCAAATGCCAAATCACATTCCATATATTTTAGAAACCCTCATCTCAAACGACAATCTAGGATCAAATCCTATAGGGTCCTTTAAAGCCATGCTATAGACAGGTATACGAAAGCTGTAAATAAACTAATTATATCCTTTACACAGAGGTCATAAGACCCTTAAAATTCAAATATGCTATAATCCATGGACTTGGACCCATACATAATCCAACCGTCAAATAAAATGACTATTTAAATCTTAAAACCTTGTCAATGAATTAACCTACAGTAACCATTTCCAACGTAGGGTTTACATCCATGATCGACTTCACATTCCATTAAAGAATTGTAAAACTAATTGTAAACTCTAAATCTATTTCACTATTGTAGCTACACTAGTGACTGCCAACGCCATTCACGACATGGCCTCAAAGCCATCAACATTGACTGTTAGTCACTCTTTAAAACAATACAACCAACAAAGGTGAATTCCACACCAACCATAAGCAGAATATCCATATAATAAATGCAGTCATTATTTATTATACTTAATGCACCAAAAAATTATAAACACAGTCGCTACCATTATCCATTGCACCATTACAAGCAATGGTGCTACCCATTTACACATAACATAATCCATAAAATAGGTTACACAGAGTCATTGCTTACGGCCTTGCACCATTGCAAGAAATGGTGCTTCCCATGGAAAAAACCATAATAAGAACATTACTTATAAAACTCACAGAGCCTGACATAGAGTCACCCATTCCTCTTCATTAAACAAAGTTCCATACATTAAACCCTGCACATCTAAACGATTCAATCCGAAGGATAATTAAAACACCATCTAACGAAACCAAAAAGATGGTGGAATTTTTCGAATGCATTGAGCTCTGTCAAGTTATAGTTGAATCCCCAAAACCCAAATGCATTCATAAAAAATACAAACTCAAGCAAACCAACCCAAGGCAGATGGAAAATCAATCGCAACCACAATACCATAAGAGGAAACGAGTAAAGAATTGCACAGTGGGCTACCAAAGGAGTATGGCATTGCCAAGTTCTTGCCCACGAACCATGACGGACTCCTTCACTCACCCCTCTACAACCCTGCAATAGAAAAAAAGAACGATGAGATGTAAAATATGGTAAAGCGGGCTACAACAAGAAACTGATGTGCAAAACCAACCATGACTTACCTGTTTTCTAAAATAGTTGAAGTCGTTCTCCTTCACCCAAACCAGAGCCAAGAGCAAACAACAAATGAAGTAAAATGGTAAGCCAAGGCTTGGTTCAAGCCCTAAGCTTTCTCGCCACTCCTCCCAAGACGCATTGAAAGTGCCACTCTGGCCACCACTAATGTGCAGCGATCCCATAGTCGTATAGTGTGTAAACCATATTATAACCCTGCTACCCCAAATGTTAAACATAAGGTTTTTAAACCCTTGCATGCTATGAAGACATTAGGTTTTAAGCCTTAGGACCCGGTGTAATGAATTCTTAGGCCTTAATCCCTAATACCACGACATATGAAATATGCCATGGTATATATGTTTAACCCAATATTTTCCTTACCAAAGAAATTACAAATGTTATAAATGTATAATAAAAACATATGTTAGTTCACTTAATAAAACAGACATATAATAAAAATATGTCATACCATGAAGCGTTCTTAATATCTGCACCATGAATAATAAGTGCCACGTAAATAACAATTTTGGTTCATACAATTAATACATGCGGTGGTGACCTCATCACTAAGCCCAAATTATAATAATAAAAACCAAGGAATGTCATTAGAATAGAACTGATAATGCGAGCACTAGTGATCCAATGTTCAATGCTTCTTGACAATGTTTCCATCGCTAAGTTTACCTGCACATAAAACATGATAAGAGTGCATTATTTTGACATAGCTAAGTAGTCTCGTTGCATCAAGTAGAGACTGTTACCTCTTAGGTAGTTACATGGGAGAACTAGTCCTACCACTCCACCCCTTTATCCATTTAACCAAGTTAAGTCAGAATCATGTTTACGACACGAAAAGAAAAACATGTGAAAATCAATGAAGAACATAATAAAAGTATCTAACATACATAGCATGGCGTAACCATAACAATAACATATTAATCAAAATTGCGACATCATAATTAAACACAGTAATAATCATATCGAAAAGAAAGGAAGCAAGACGTAAGAAAAGATTACGATGAAAAAAACAGTATAAATATAGTACAACACATTTCACAAGTTCAATAATGTCTACCATAGGTATTTTGACTAGCCTACTATTTTTATTTTTTTTTTCAATTTTTGGGGAAATCAAAAGTGGTATCAAATCCTAGTTTCAACACTAAGAGACGTAATGGGCGTACCAGAAATTCGTTGCAAGGAAAATAAAGTATGTTTTAAATTGTGTTAACTAACATAAATTTTTCCTGTTATTTAAAATTTGCAACTTCAGGAAACTTTTACGGAACAGTTCATATCATGAACACTGAAGAAGATAACAACCAGCAAGGGAAATTGAATAACCCCACCCAAGAAGTAAAACTGGTGGTGATACTGAATTCTGACATTATGAAAACCATTCAAAGTCTTCAAGAAGACTTGCAAAGTTTCAGAGATGACAATCTGAATGAAAGAAAGGAAAAAAAATCAATCAATGAAGCATTAATGCTGCGAAATATGAAGGAAGGAATCCCGTAGGCGAAGCCCACTCATTCCACAAAGAGGTTCAAAAGGAAAACTTACCATAAACGGGCCAACAGTCCAAGAGAAGAAGAAAAAGATGAAGATACCCCTAAACCTTCGGAGGGAGTTCATCACATTCCTTCCAGTGATGACTCTCTTTCTCCATGCAGAAAGAAACAAAGAAGTGATGACAATCTGCAGGGGAAGTTCAGAAAAATAAGATCCTTGACCTATGAAGCGGAAGTGAACACAGGGGAGAAAGATGAAGAATGGTTGTTGGGTATGAGAAAATATTTCTGAGTCCATAAATACTCAAGTAAGATGAAGCCTCGACTTTCCATCTATAACTTAAATGGAAAAGAAGTGAGATGGTGGAGATATTTGAAACATACCAAGAAAGATGAGTTAAGGGAATAATGCTGGAGTAACTTCCACAAAATATTTCAAGAAAAATATATGTCGGAAAGGTTCTTTGATAGAAAAGTGAAAGAGTTTCATGAGTTATGTATGGGATCCATGACTATGGATTCTTTTATTAACATATTTCTAGATCTGTTACATTATGT
Source organism: Pseudotsuga menziesii (assembly GCA_001517045.1). Classification (NCBI taxonomy): domain Eukaryota; kingdom Viridiplantae; phylum Streptophyta; class Pinopsida; order Pinales; family Pinaceae; genus Pseudotsuga; species Pseudotsuga menziesii. Next base: position 98,284 of record LPNX010691360.1, read on the forward strand.
ACCATACATGAAGGATGAAAAGGTAAAAATCCAGTAGTTCCTAGGTTGTATTCCTCCCAAATTTTGGGAAAGGATTGAGTTTGACATGCCTAAAACCTTGGACACCACATTGCACAAATCGAGGCTCTACTATGAGCATGGACAACTAAGGCAAGAGAACATGAATAGAAACATAGAAAAATCCAAAAAATTCTCTGATAAACGTAAACCAAGGTTTAACCCACCCCTGTACAGGAAACATAACAACAATTTTATAGAAAACAAGAACTTCAACAAATCATGTACAAAACCATATGTAGCAGCTCCAAATGCTAGCAAGCCAGTAGAAGTTAGGGGAGAAAATTCTACCCCAATACAGATCAAATGTTGGAAATGCAGCGGGCCTCATTATGCACGAGATTGTAAGAACAATACCAATGGGGTCTTGCTTAACTTATAGGAAGAACAAACGATAGAGGACATGGATTGAACACCGCGTATTTATGCAGCCTTGGATGGCTGACAGGAAAACCATCAGGCTACCATGGTGAGATAGAAGGTAATATCTTGAACACTTTTATTTCAATACTAATTGACCTTGGTGCTTGATGGAGCTAAGTATCACCTAAATTTTTTTATGTATGCAAGCTAGGAAAAGTAAAAAATGATAAACCTTGGCTGGTACAATTAGCCACAAGAACAAAATGGAAATTTTAGGAAATAGTTAAATATTGTGAGGTAAACATGAATGGTTATCCAACGAAAGTAAACCTGAACATCCTACCCTTAGGATTGTATGATATACTTATCGGCATGGACCTGTTGGAACAACACCGTGTCATGATCGATTTATTACACAAGTCAATCCTATGTATAGATAGACAAGGGAATCAAGTGAAGATTCACGGCATACCAAAGAAAGTCTAAGTAAGGTAGATATCTTCCTTACAAGAAAAGAAGAGCATTAGAAAATGATGCAAGTTGTTTGTAGTAAATATCCAAGACATAGAGGTTGAGAGAGAACAATGCATAGAGAATTTTCCCGTTCTTGTAGAATTCAAGGACGTATTCCCTAAGAAAATCCATATATTACCTCCGAAACGAGAACTAGATTTTTACATAGAACTGACACCAGGATCAGTTCCAGCTTCTAAATCCCCTTGCTACATGAGTGCACCAGAGTTGGTGAAACTCAAACTACAATTGCAGGAGTTGGTTTAGAAAGGATATTTCCGACTATTAGGTCATGTTTTTGTTTTCCATCTTTTTAATACTTTTGTTTATGTTTTGAAGTTTGGCTTTACTCTTTATTCCTAGAAAATTTTGTTGATTGGGATAATTTGAGTTTTTTCCCTTAAGCTTTCGTGTTATTTGATTTTTAAGTTTATTTTTATAAGTTTTGGTTTGATTTCATAATCAAAGGGAATATATAAGGCTTATATGGATTAAAAAGTCTAAAAATAAAATAAAAGTTTAATTAGGACTCCTAAACCAAGTTTAAACCTATATCATGAGATTAATTTTTGAAAATCATTAACTTGAATTTTCTTGTAGTGCAAGTAAAAAAAAAGTGCACACAGGTGCTACAAGAAAGTTGTGTAAGTTAAAAAAATCATCATTTAATGTTTTGAAGAATTAGTTCTCTATGGTGTCGATACTGCGGCAGCATAGTGGTTTAAAGCATCCATCGGAGATTTAGTTATCTAAAGCGCCAACATTGCGACAACATTCTAGAATAAAGTTCCAACGAGGTAGTTGATAGAGCTTTCGATTGCCGATCACAAAGCTAATGGTCTAAATATAGTTGCTAAATCTTCCAATCACCGATCGTGAAGCTAGTGGTCTAAAGAGCCAACATTGCAGCAGCATAGTGTCTTGAGGTTCTGATGCATTAGAGATTACTACTTCCGATCATTGACAAGTTGGTAATGGGAAGTGATGATTCGTTCAGTCTTGGGGCTCCGATCACCGATGCTAAGAAATATTACTTGTTAGTGATGGAAGACACCGATAGCGCAACAAAATTCAAATATTAATCACTGTGACAAGTGTCAGTATCATCATGAAGGTGAATCATGGCGGTTTCTTGCAGAAGTGAGGCAATAAAGATAGCAGACCATAATGAGACAAAGGCATTTTCAAATCATGTTTTTTCTTGAAATGCACATAGAGCAGGGGGATATTGTGGTGAAAAATCAGTAATTGAAAATCAGAATTTTGAAACAGAGTAAAATTAGGGCTTTGTGGAGCGGTCATTTGGAGTGTCAAAACAATCAAAGAAGATTGGGGCATGCAGTTCCACACCTGACAGATAGGAGTAGTTATTAGTTAGTTTGAAAAGTAATTCCATTTTGTATAATGATAAAGTTTATATTTAATAGTTCAATAGATAACTTCAAAAGTAGTTAGGGTTCACTTATGCAATTGTTTTTGAAAGAACAGGATAAATGTAAGTCTGAAAGAGGAAAAAGGGTTTGATTTTTGCTGACAAGGGGAGGCTATCAAGCTTTGTTTATGAGCTAAGTGTAAAGACTCTTATGTGTTTTTGATGACTGAACTATGAAATATATGTACTATATGCCCTTTTGATTATTGACTAGTATCATTTCTAATTTGTGTTAATTACTCAGTTGGTATATTCATTTCCTGTTTAATGTTTTTATGCTCGAAGTGCTTGCTAACTATGGGTGAAACTCAGTATTGTGTTTATGTTGATGGATTATGGTTTATATGTTATATGTATCAGTCATTCAAATGCTCATGATTTAGTGTTTTCTTTGGTCTTATGAATGTTTTCCCTCTTGTCTTCAAATTGTTCAACAAAAACCCTAGAAAAACCCTATTTTACTTTATTGTGTTTATTGAGATTGTGTTGGATTGTTCTCTTGTAGTCCGGGAACAATTTCTGGCACAAACATCTTTGGCGCCGTTGTCGGCGATGAAGTTGAAAACTTATTTTCCCTGGGATACTTATCATTTCACTGGTTTTGAGAGGTGAACTTAAACCAACAAATCTTAAAGACTACTTTTCACTAGTATTTCACAGTCGCTACTAAGGGAGTTGGAACAAGAAATAGACCTAGTTCACCTTTACAATTTGGTGTCTTAGACCCAGAATAGATTTTGAACACAGCTAGGAAAATCAAAAGGGATCATTCAACCCTAGCTTTATGCAGCCCTAATTAATTTGACCTACTGTCACCCTTCCCACTTTCTGAGGAGGAAAAACAAAATCTATCTTAATAAATCGATTGGTGACTCCACTATTTCAAGATGCAGAGGCCGAAGACCATGGAATCCATTCTGGCTCGAAGGTTTGCACCTTTCAATTTTTTCGATGTTCCAAGTTTTCCAAATCTAGTACCTACTATGGATGTTTGGGGAGATTATATTCCACGGTTTAGAGAAAGCAAAGAGGATAATCCTTCAGATCACCTCATCAGGTTTCATCAATATATGGTTTAGTTAAATATACAGCATGAAGATGTGCTCATGAAGATGTTCATGTATTCACTCGAGCAAGATGCATGAGAATGGTATTTTTCTCTTCTCGTTGCTAGCATTTCCTCACTGAAAGAATTCCACACATGTTTTTGGAAACATTGTAAGTATGTGTTCTCAGTTGAAATATTTTTTAAAGATTGTTGTGAGTAGGCTGATTTTTATAATACAATTTCTGATTCAAAAAATAATGATGATAAGTATAATCAAGGATTCAAAACATATCATGAAGAAGTTGTAGTTTTAGAATTTGTTGAAGATGAAGAGGTAACATTTTCAGATACTGTTGTCAAGGAAAAATTCCATGATCATGTTGATGTATTTGTAACTTCAAAATGTATTCATCTGTGTATATTATGTATTGTAACCCGATGTTTATTCTGGGATGTATCTATAATGTAATTGAGTCATGTTGTCATGCCCCGATGTTTTGATCGGGAGAATCAATAATGTAAAAAATTCATGTCAAGTCATAGTGGGTAACCCTTCTATTGTCTAAGGGTTAAAGTCCCCGCAGTTCCGGGGCACTAGGGTTATTAGAATCTCCTAGTAGAGGTCAGTCTGGAGTAGTATAAATAGAGAGCTGGACTCTCTATTTAACACACAACTCACACACACTCATGTGTAGCGCATAGTTGAGGAAGAGAAAGACACTGGAGCTAGAGGAAAGGGCTTGCTGCTGTCGGGAGATTGATTTACTATTTTTGGGTTTCACTTTGGTGTTGATTCTATCTCAGAGGAAGTTGCAGGGTTTTCTCCATTTATGGTTTCCTCAAGAAAAAACACTGCGTTCATTATCTCTTGTGTTTAATTGTTGTGCTTGTTTTTCTCTCAGTTAAAGATCCTAATGATATGCTAGCTTAATGTTGGAAAAACTAACATGGAATCAGAGCTAACCTGAGAAGAAGACACTATGCAGCTGCGAGAACTAGGGCTTCCTAGTTTGTGGATCTTCCTCCACAGATTTTCAGCAAAAGTAAGGTGGAATAACTCTCCTTTTTAGGGCGCATATTTCTGTCGAAGTAGAATCCAATTCTAAGGTTTTTCAATTTTGGACCTGTCACTGTTGCCGAAAATTAGCGCTTTTCATAGAAGAGGAATTTTTCAGTGAGCCCAGGCCTAGATTGATATCCTTCCCAAAATTGAAGTTAGGGACAAATTTCAAGGCATTTGGGTAGAGAGAACTCTGGAAAATAAAAACCCTAATTTGCTCCTGAACTAGCTCTGCAAGATTTCAGCTCAAGTTTCATATCCGACATTGTGACTTGGTAAGATCTAAAATCTCTTGTATTTCCATTTGAGATTCTCATTTTAAAGATGTCTCATCATAACAAGCTTGATGAAAATCTTGAGGGAGCTGATAACTTCTGAGCCTGGAAGTATAGGATCTCCTTGGTCCTGGAAGAGAATGAATTAGACTCCTACATTCATGAGGAGGTTCCAGTTCTAGAGGGAGATGAGGCAAAAGCCTTACATAATAAGAAGATGGTTATGGAAAAGAGAATCATTGTTGATTCTATCAAGGATCACCTTAGCCCACAGGTGTCCTCTCTCAAGACACCTAAAGCTATGTTTGATGCCCTAACCAAATTGTTTGAAGGGAAGAACATCAATCGGAAGATGACTCTAAGGAACCAGTTGAAGAATGTCAAGATCTAGAATGAGGAGACTATCTAGTCATACTTTACAAGGGTCTCCTAGATCAAAGAACAATTAGAAGATGTAGATGAAGAAGTGGAGAATGCAGAGATTTTGATGACAACATTGAATGGCCTTCCTAGGTCATGGGATTCTTTCATCCAAGGAATTTATGCTAGGAAGAAGTTGGTCAAGTTCAACAGACTATGGGAAGAATGTTCTCAAGAAGAAGCTTGGATAGCAGCTCGAGAAGAGAAGATGGGAAGTGAATATCAATCTCTCACAGTACACTTAAATAAAGGAAGAAGGGAAAAGCATTATCACCAAGGTAAGCATTCTCACCAAAAAGGTTCATCTAAACTCAGATGTTATACATGTGATGAAATAGGGCACTTTGCTAGACACTGTCCTATGAATAGGAATGGGTCCAAGAAGAAGAAGAACTCCAAAAGAAAACATCATGCTCACACTGCTGAGGATGATGATCCTCCAAAGAAGAGAGCAAAGAAAGAAAGTGAAGATTCTTCAAGTGAAGATGAATATGTTCTGATTTCCGCTCTCATGCAAACTGTCACACATGGGAGCAAAGATTGGCTTATTGATAGTGGGGCTTCCAAGCACATGACAGGCTTCAAGGAATCCTTTGGGAATCTATCTAAACATAACTCACCCCATAAGGTGAAGCTAGGAGATGACTACCAATATCCAATAAAAGGTAGTGGTGAATCCTCCTTCAAGCTAGATTGTGGAAAGTCTATAAAAATGAAGGATGTTCTATTTGTACCAGGATTAAAGAAGAATCTTCTATCCATATCGGCACTAGATGCAAAAGGCATGAGAGTTGCATTCATAAATGGTCCATTCATTATGTGGCCAAGAGGAAAGACTATTGACAATGCAATAGTGATTGGAGAACAAGAAGGAGGTTTATACAAACTAAAGGGCCACTCAGAACAAGCTATGGTCCATGACGTAGTAGAGCTAAATGAACTATGGCATAGAAGGCTTGTACATGTGCATTACAGAGCACTACCACTTGCAAGAAAAGCTGTTGAAGGTCTTCCAGAAATACAAGCAAAACATGAAGGGGTCTGCAAAGGATGTGCGAAAGGGAAGAATACAAAGAAGACATTTCCAAGTAGCGAAAGCAAAGCAAAAGGAATCTTGGAAATCATCCACTCCGATGTATGCGGTGCAATGTCATCAAGTTAATTAAGCGGGTATGTATACTATGTTTCTTTTATTGATGACTTTTCTAGGAAGACATGGATTTACTTCATGAAGAACAAAGATGAAGTGTTCAACAAGTTCAAGGAATTCAAAGCCCTGATCGAGAACCACACAGAAAAGAAGATCAAGACCTTTCGATCAGATAATGGTGGAGAATTCACATCAAATTAATTCAAAGAGATATGCAAAGAATCAGGGATTAAGAGGGATTTGTCCACTCCTTACAATCCACAATAGAATGGGATTGCAGAGAGGAAGAATAGAACCATCATGGAAGCTGCAAGAGCCATGCTTCATGATCAAGATCTTCCTATGCATCTTTAGGAAGAAGCTACCAGAACAGTGGTGTATGTACAAAACCATACTCCACACAGAGTACTCAAAAACAAGACTCCTGAAGAAGTGTTCTCCGGTAAGAGACCAGAAATCAGCCATCTCAGAATATTCGGCTGTCCAGTGTACATACACATTCCAAGAGAAAAGAGGACAAAACTAGATCCTTCAGGAAAGAAGGGTATATTTGTAGGATACTCTAAAAGCTCGAAGGCTTATAGAATATACTTCCCAGGATACAAGAATATCGACATCAGTAGGGATGTAACATTTGATGAGAACACAGCTTACAAAAAATCCATAAAGAGACCTACTGAAGAACTTGAAGAATCTGAAGCTCCCAGAATTCATGATACATCCATGAATGAAGAAATTCAAGAAGAAGATCAAGAATTTGAAGAACCACAAAGACCTGTAGATCCACCTCAGGAGAAGAATCCTCACAAGAGGAAACCTGCTTGGGTTCGAGAAATTATCCAAGGTGTGGAAATATATGGTGCTCTAGAATAAAATCATAGAGAAAGAAAGAGAACCAGATCTTGCTCCAGATATGTAGCTTTACTATGTGACTTTATCAAAGAAGAACATTCCAGTTATGAAGAGGCTGCAAAGTGGAAAGAAGGGAAGGATGCCATGATCGAAGAATATCAATCAATCATGAAGAACAATGTTTGGGATGTTGTCCCAAGACCAAAAGGGAATTCAGTTGTAACTTCCAAGTGGATCTACAAGATCAAGCATGCTGCAGATGGTAGCATAGAGAAATATAAGGAAAGGTTTGTGGCTCGTGGCTTCTCACAGAAGGAAGGAATAGATTATGAAGAAACCTTTGCTCCTGTAGCAAGATACACTTCCATCAGGTTAGTACTTGCTTTGGCTGCAGTAATGAAATGGAAGATACACCAAATGGATGTCAAGACTGCTTTCTTGAATGGTGTAGTAGAAGAAGAAGTGTATGTCGAATAGCCACTCAGTTTTGAGACACATGATAGAGAGTCTCATGTATGCAGATTGAAAAAAGCCCTATATGGTTTGAAATAGGCACCCAGGACTTGGTATGGCAGAATTGACAGCTTTCTATCTAGTGTGGGCTTTACCAAGAGTAAAGTAGATTCCAACCTTTACTACAAGGTTGAAGATGGCAACCTAGTAATGCTTCTATTGTATGTAGATGATATGTTTGTAACGGGTATGGATGGGTTGATTGCTGATACGAAGAGAAAGCTTATTGTCAAGTTTGAAATGAAGGACTTGGGTATGATGCATTACTTTCTAAGCATGGAGGTGTGGCAGAGTATAGACGGAATCTTCCTTGGACAAGGGAAGTATGTAGTAGAGATCCTAAAGAGGTTTGGGATGATGGAATACAAGGCTATGGCCACACCTATGGCATCGGACCTGAAGTTATTGAGTGATGCTTCATCATATTTGGTTGATGCTACGATGTATCGTTAGTTGCTTGGGTCATTGATGTACCTGATGAACACAAGACCAGACATTTGCTTTGCTGTGAACACCTTGAGCCAGTTCTTGACAGATCCGAGAAATGTTCACTTGATTGCTGCAAAGCATATTCTAAGGTACCTGAGGGGTACAATTGATTATGGGCTCAAGTACGATGTGAATCAGAAGATTAACCTAGAGGGTTATGTTGATTCAGATTGGGTAGGTAGTGCCATTGATAGGAAGAGAACTTCAGGGTGTTGCTTCAATATGGGATTGAGAGTAATCTCTTGGTTTAGCAGGAAGTAATCCTGTGTGGCACTAAGTACATCTGAAGCAGAGTATGTCATAGCTTGTTCAGCTAGTTGTGAGGCAGTATGGCTACGAAAGATACTATCTGATTTATTTGATCTCCATATGGATGCTACTTGTATACATTGTGACATCCATAGTTGCATGAAGTTGACAAAGAATCCAGTGTTCCATGGCAAGTCAAAGCACATCGAGATCAAGTATCACTATATCAGGGATATGGTGTAGAGGGGAGTAGTGAAGCTCTAGTATGTTGCGATGGAGGAAAAGATAGTTGATGTATTAACAAATCCATTGGCTAGGGTGAAGTTCATGTACTTCAAGGAGAAGCTTGGTGTTCTCTAGATCGAGGTTTCCTCTTAGGGAAAGTGATGAGTCCCATAGCCATTCTGACATGGTGAGACGATTGGTTCCTTCCATGGTCATATGTAAGGGCTGAGCCATTTTGTCATGGTGAGAGGATTGGTTCCTCCCATGTCAGATGTGAGTGTTGGCCATTTTTTTGAGTAGGACATATGTAAGGGAAATTGCCATTCTGGGAATGGAGGCACCTGGTCAGTTACCAGGTAGCTCATTCTGGGACTGGGGGCCATTCTGACGAGGGTGTAGGATTTGGTTCCGACCAGGTCAGATGTGAGTGCACACCCTTCTGAAAATGCATGTTGGATTGGTTCCTCGCATGTGTTAGATGTAAGTGCAGGGCCCTTCTGGATGTCCATGTTGGATTGGTTCATCGCATGTGCCAGATATAAGTGCAGAGCCTTTTTGGACATACATGTTGGATTGGTTCCTCATATGTGCTAGATCCTTTTTGGACATACATGTTGGATTGGTTCCTCTTATGTGCCAAATGTGAGTGTTGGGCCTTTCTGACAGGGTTGTGGGATTGGTTCCCACATGGTCAGATGTGAGTGCTAGGCGTGCCTTTCTGATATGATTATAGGTTAGTTCCTACATGATCATATGTAAGTGCTGGACAAAGACCTACATGATGGGTAGGCCTACATCTAGCATGAAAAAGGGTTGGATATGTAGAACTTCCTATGACGAGAAGAATCATGAGATAGCACACGTGAAGATTCAGTATGGATGAGCCAGCAGAGATGATCCAAATCAAGGGATGATCTAGAACCAGTGATGATGTCCAGTGATGATCCAGATCTAGTGATGATGTCTAGTGATGATCCAGATCTGAAGATGAAGATGACTTGAAGACTAAGAATACTTGAAGATGCAGATGATTCAGAGAAGAAGACCAGTGCTGAAAATTGTGTCGAAAGAATACCTTCCTAGTTAAGAGGGAGTATAAATGTATTTGTAGCTTTAGAATGTATTCATCTATGTATCTTATGTATTGTAATCCGATTTTTATTCTGGGATGTATCTATAATGTAATTAAGTCATGTTGTCATGCCCCGATGTTCCGATGGGGAGAATCAATAATGTAAACAAGTCATGTCAAGTCATAGTGGGTAACCCTCCGATTGTCTAAGGGTTAAAGTCCTCGCATTTCCAGGGCACTAGGGTTATTAGAATCTCCTAGTAGAGGTCGGCCCTGGTAGGGTTTTAGTCAAGTCCGGATTAGTATAAATAGAGAGTTGGACTCTCTATTTAACACACAACTCACACGAACTCATGTGTAGTGCATAGTTGAGGAAGAGAAAGACACTGGGGATAGAGGAAAGGGCTTGCTACTGTCAGGAGATTGTTTTACTATTTTTGGTGCTGATTCTATCTCAGAGGAAGTTGCGGGGTTTTCTCCATTTATGGTTTCCCCGAGAAAAAACACTACATTCATTGTCTCTTGTGTTTAATTGTTGTGCTTGTTGTTCTCTCAGGTAAACATCCTAATGATATGCTAGCTTAATGTTGAAAAAACTAACATGGAATCAGAGCTAACCTAAGAAGAAGACACTGTGCAGCTATGCGAACTAGGGCTTCCTAGTTTGTGGATCTTTCTCCACAGATTTTCAGCAAAAGTAAGGTGGAATAAATCTGTTGTTCAAAACCATTATGAAGATGTTATAATTTTTTATAAATATGATGATGAAATTGAAAAGAAAGACCCAAAAATGTGTGAGGTGTGTGATATGGCACAATTTGATCAACAGATTCAGGAATGCATTCAGTCCATTATCCTTAAACAACCGGAGCCAATGTATGATATTTATCCATTTGAAGATAGTGTGGAAAAGGAGGTTCAACTTGTTGACATTATTGATGATACTGTCCAAAAAATTCCGGAGCAAATTCAGGCTGATCCTGATGTATTTTATTGCCAATTCCTACTTGATATTCATGGAACAAAATATTCTTATGGACAACTTATCTTTTTCATAGAACATGAAAAGGAAACTTTTGGAAATTTTTATGATCCAGTGGCAGATTATTTAGAGTCAATACTAAGTTATAGATCTGGTATTTTAGAGACATCATTTGATGAAAGTAAGTATAAGTTGTTAGATCTTTACTCTTCATGTTTTCCAATATTTGTGATTATACATATATTCGGAGTTGGAAGCAAGTTTTGGTGGGTTGATGAAATTTTTGTCTGGTTACATTGGAAATGGGATTATCATTTAATTCAGTAAATGGAAGGTTCCTCAAATACTTTTACATTATTTTGAAGGAAAGAGATTTTAATTTCATTGTATATACCGGTGTGTGAAGGATTGAATAAAGATTCCATATCCCAATCGATGTTTTGCAGACTAGCAGGTAGTAGCACAGAAGGAATTGGTCTACAGGTTCTTGCAGCCTCACAGGGAGGACTTCATCCCGCAAAAGGAGCCAGATGTTAGGTCATGTTTTTGTTTCCTATCTTTTAATACTTTTGTTTATGTTTTGAATTTTGGTTTTACTCTTTATTTCTAGTAAATTTTGTTGATTGGGATAGTTTGAGTTTTTTCCCTTAAGCTTTCATGTTATTTTATTTTTTAGTTTATTTTTATAAGTTTTGGTTTGATTTCATAATCAAAGGGCTTATATGGATCAAAAAGTCTAAAAATAACATAAAAGTTTAATTAGGACTCCTAAACCATGTTTAATCCTATATCATGAGATTAATTTTTTTAAATCATTAACTTGAATTTTCTTGTAGCGCAAGTCAAAAACAAATGCACACAGGCGCTACAAAAAAGTCGTGTAAGTTAAAAAAATCATCATTCAAATTTTTGGAGAATTAGTTCTCTATGGTGCCGATACTATAGCAGCATAGTGGTTTAAAGCACCGATCAGAGATTTAGTTATCTAAAGCGCCGACACTACGACAACATTCCGGAATAAAGTTTCGACGAGGTAGTTGATAGAGCTTCCTATCACCGATCGCGAAGCTAATGATCTAAAGTGTCGACATTGTGGCAGTATAGTAGTTTAAACCTTCGACGAAATAGTTGATAAAGCTTCTGATCACCGATCGTGAAGCTAATGGTTTAAATATAGTTGCTAAAGCTTTTAATCGTCGATCGTGAAGCTAGTGGTCTAAAGCGCTGACACTGTGGCAGCATAGTGTCTTGAGGTTCCGATGCATTAGAGATTATTGCTTTCGATCATTGACTAGTTAGTAATGGGAAGTGCTGATTCGTTCAGTCTTGGGGCTCCGATATCCAATGCTAAGAAAGATTACTTGTTAGTGATGGAAGACGCCGATACCATGGTAACATTCAAATATTAATCAATGTGACAAGTGTCAGTATCATCATGAGGGTGAATCATGGAGGTTTCCTGTAGAAGTGATGCAATAATGATAGCAGACCATAATGAGACAAAGGCACTTTCAAATCACGTTTTTTCCTGAAATGCACATAGACCATGCGGAGATCATGGTGAAAAATCAGTACTTGAAAATCAGAATTTTGAAACAGAGTAAAATTAGGGCTTTGGGGAGCGGTCGTTTGGAGTGTCAAAATGGTCAGAGAAGATTAGGGCATGCAGTTCGACACCTGACAGATAGGAGTAGTTATTAGTTAGTTTGAAAAGCAATTCCATTTTGTATAATGATAAAGTTTATATTGAATATTTTGATAGATAACTTGAAAAGTAGTTGGGGTTCAGTTATGCAACTATTTTTGAAAGAATAGGATAAATGTAAGTCTGAAAGAGGACAAAGGGTTCAATTTTTGCTTACAAGGGGAGGCTATCAGGCTTTGTTTATGAGCTAAGTGTAAAGACTCTTATGTTTTTTTGATGACTGAACTATGAACTATATGCACTATATGCCCTTTTAATTATTGACTAGTTTCATTTCTAATTTATGTTAATTACTTAGTTGGTATATTCATTTCCTGTTTAATGTTTTTATGCTTGAAATGCTTGCTAACTGTGGATGAAACTCGGTATTGTGTTTATGCTTCTGGATTATGGTTTATATGTTATACATCTCAGTCATTAAAATGCTCATGATTTAGTGTTTTCTTTGGTCTTATGAATGTTTTCCCTCTTGTATTCAAACTATTCAACCAAAACCCTAGAAAAACCCTATTTTACTTTATTGTGTTTACTGAGATTGTGTTGGCTTGTTCTCTTGTAGTATGGGAGAAATTTCTGGCACAAACTGCGACCAAGTGTGTCCCCTTGGGGAGCACCGATACTTTTCGTAAAGAAGGATGGTACGATGCAGATGTGCATCGATTACCATCCACTTAACAAGATGACTATCAAAAACAGATACCCACTCCCTAGGATCGATGAATTGTTCGATAAAGTAGGAGGATCCAAGATATTTTCAAATATTGACCTGTGATTTGGGTACCATTAGGTGCATATTCACGACAAGTATATTCACAAAACCACCTTTCATACAAGGTATGGGCACTATGAGTTTGTAGTAATGCCATTCGCGTTGACTAATGTACCCACAAAATTTATGTGTATGAAGAAAAACATATTCAGTAAATATTTGGATAAATTTGTTTTGGTCTTTATAGACGACATCCTAGTTTACTCTAAGAGTAAAGAGGAGCACAAAGAGCACCTTCGCATAGTACTATGAGTGCTACAAGAACACCAGATTTATGCTAATTTTAGTAAATGTGATTTTTACAAACCACAGATATAGTACTTGGGTCACATTATCTCCGAGATAGGGATAGATGTGGACCCAAAAAATATTAGAGCCCTAGAATACTTGGCTACCCCTACTAGTGTCACTGACATTAGGTCTCTTTTGGTATTAGTCAGATATTATCAAAATTTCATTGAGAACTTCTTGAGAATAGATTGTATCATGACTGTGGAAATTTAACCCAGGTGTTAGAACAATTACACTCACAAAAATTTCCAATTACACATGCAAACTACTCACAAAGGAGACTGGATATGGAGCAGAACACTAATCTGTATCGAATAAGTGTACAATAGCCAACCTTGTGAAGTCATAGGCTGCCACAATAAATAATTACATGAGAGATTCGAATGCATAAGGATTCCATTCTAATTTGGTCAAAAGAAGGCTTACTAAATCTAAGCAAATCCCCCATAGGTGCATAAAGCAGTTTCCAAATCTGTCTAAGAGCTCACGAATTGGACAAATAAATTAGGAAAGCTAATAGATGATGGAAGGACAAATCATACATGATTTTATTAGGAGAAAACAGTGGAGGATGATGAGGGAAAAAAACAAGTTAACTTCACCTAGTCAAACTTTCCCAATTGCCTTAAAACTCAAAAAAAGCAAGCAATAAAGTAGAAAAAGCAGACATGTGCTAGGAAGGCTAGGAATAAAGCAGATTTGATTCCAAGTGGTTTCCCAAGCACTCCATGACTCAAATTTATCAAGTTTGACCACTTTGGATGTGTGGAGGATAACTTGCATAAGGTGGAATATGGAAACTAGGCAAATAAGACAAAATTTGGATTAATTAATGTCTAAGGTAGCTAACTATGGGTTGATTATTCTAACAATGACTGCCTTGCATAAGAAGGAAAATAATTTCTTATGGACGACCAAGTGCAAGGAAATTTTTCAAAATCTTAAACAACTTTTGACGACTGCACCAATACTACGAATTGCATATCCCAATGGGGATTTCGATGTTTGTGCGGATGTAAGCAAGGAAGGGCTCAGAGGATTCCTCTGGCAGAATGATTATGTGATCTGTTATGAATCATGAAATTTAAAAGAACACGAGAAAACTTACCCCACACATGATCTTGAGTTAGCTACCATCATTCACGCATTGAAGATGTGGAGGCACTACCTCATGGGGAGGAAATTCCTTCTAAAGACAGACAATATGAGTATGAAGTATCTATTCGAGCAACCAGATATAAATGTTAGGCAAGCCAGATGGTTGGATTTTCTTAGCGACTACCATTTCGAACTAAAGCATATTAATGGAAAAGAGAACAAGAGTGTTGATACTTTGACTCGACAAACTCATATGATATATGACGTGACATTAAGTCAAACTGATTCAGATTTGCATGAGAGGATTAGAATGACCAACACAGTTGGCCCTTTCTATGTATAAATCCTCAAGAAAGTCCAATAGGACAGATTGTTTCAACAACAGAAAGAGTACAAGGTAGATGAAATAGGACTGCTATGGTCCAAGGAGAGATTGTACGTTCTGGGAGGAGGGGACATTCTGTCCGACATCCTCACTGAATTTCATCAGACACCTTACTCAAAGCATCCTGGATATCAAAAGAAGATATCCGCTGTTAAGAGACACTTTTTCTGGCCTAAGTTAAAGGCCAACATTGTGATGTTTATCGTGAAATGTCAAGAATGTCAGTTGGTCAAAGCTGAGCATCAACACCCTTCGGGATTGTTGTAGCCATTACCCTTTCCGAAATGGAAGTGGGAGGTTATTAGTATGGATTTTATCACTGTTTTACTAAAAAGTAAGAAGAAAAATGATTCTATCTTTGTAGTACTTGAAAAATTGTCAAAAGCAACTCACTTCATTCCAGTGAAGTGTGCCTACAAGGCAGTACACATTGCTGATATCTTCTTGAAGAAGATATTTAGATTGCATGGGATACCCAAGGAAATCATCTCGAATCAAGATGCTAATTTTACAGGAAACTTTTGGAGTCTTTATTCTCCTGATTAGAAACACAGTTGAACTTTAGTACTGCTTATCACTCGCATACAGATGGGCAGATAGAAAGGGTAAACCAGATTGTTGAGGATATGATTAGGATGTATGTCATGAACAACCCCACTAAGTGGGAATACTACCTGCATCTTGCAGATTTTGCATATAACAATGGTTACAATACTTCTTCCAAGATGAGTCCCTTTGAGGTACTCTATGGACGAAAGTGTAGAACAACGGTTACTTGGGATAACTTGGTGGATTAGATCATGTTAGGGCCTTATTTATTAAAGGACTTGGAATAGTTGGTTACCAAGGTCCAGGTGAAAATTAAAGAAGCACAAGAGCTCCAGAAAAGTTACATGGATAAGAAAAGAAAAGATAAAGATTATCAAATAGGAGACCATGTCTACATGAAAGTAAAAGAAAAACGAATCTCGTTGAGCTTGGGAATGTATGGTAAGTTAGCACCTAGGGTTTGTGTACCTTTTGAAATACTGTCCAAGAGAGGGCCAGTGGCATATGGCCTAGCATTACCCATGCACATAAGGGTCCATAATATTTTCCACACATAATTATTAAATAAATATGTTTATGATACTAAACATGTGGTTGATTGGTTCTTATTATAGGTGGAGCTTGAAGGGGATTTTTCCCCTGAACCTATTCATATATTGGACAAGAGAGAGGTACACCCGAGGAAGCGCACCGTAGTCCAATTGAAAGTGCAATGGAAGCACTTCGAAGCTGATGAGGCTACTTGGGAGAATGAAGCCACCATGTGAAAGGCTTACCCTGCCTTGTTTCATGATCTCATTTCGAGTCCCTAGAACACTAGGGACAGTATTTTCCTAAGCAGGGAAGGATGTAATATCCCAAATTTTGGACCTAACACTTATGGGCATGATTCCCATTGATTATGATGTTACTTTGATGTTTTATTATGATATACTAGGTCGAGGACCACATTGCATATGAACATGATGATTTTTTTAATATATAGGGCGTAAGCCATTTGCATATGATATATATATATGTTTGTTTGTGCTGGTAGTGGACCCTAAACCAGATGATTGATGAGATGTTTTGTGTTGAGCGAGGAGCTTTGGATCACATGGGTAAATTGAGACATTTTTGTTGAGCAT
Organism: Pseudotsuga menziesii; assembly: GCA_001517045.1. Lineage (NCBI taxonomy): Eukaryota > Viridiplantae > Streptophyta > Pinopsida > Pinales > Pinaceae > Pseudotsuga > Pseudotsuga menziesii. The sequence continues at coordinate 114,908 of LPNX010691360.1, forward strand.
GAAGCTCTAGAACACATGAAAACATAATTTGGAAGTGTTGGGCATAAGACCTGCAGCCTTCCATGTTGATGTTGAGCATAAGATCTGGAACATCAGATCCTTGGCCATTGTATCCGTAGGTGTATCGTCCAAGTACATCCTAGCATTAGTGTTGAGCGATGAGCTCTGGAATTGCACTAAGTTTGTAAATCCCTATTTTTAGTATTGAATATGGGATCTGGTAAGTGCTAGGAGTTACTAAAAAGAATTAATGATTCCTGAGTGAAAACGAATCAAGAAAAGTATTGATCTCATATGACTTATTTATAAGTGATTAAATGAAACTTTGAATTTCTGTATTCTCATCAAGTGCTGAAGAACAACCATGTTATATGAGGGAATCCAACATGCAAGAATGTTTAGAGTTTCCTAGCCTAGTAGACCTAACCATCTACCTTATGACCTTAATAAAGAAAGTGTCGTAAGTCTAGGGATCACAATATGTGATACCCTAAGACGATTATTAACAAATAATATATTATTATATATTTTATATAGAGTATGTATAAAAAGTACACATAGTAATAGTATTAATAATGTAAGAAATAAGACAAAGTTTCATCTATTATTATTATTACTAAGATAAAAGTTAAATATTATAAAACCCATAAAAGTCCAATTAGGAACTAGTTGAAATTTCCTAGGTCAAAATATTAAAGGTACTAAATTAAATAAAAGGGTTAAATCAAGAAATGAAGTAATTCTTGATTTAACTGCACCTTTGACTGAAAAGTTTGTCTATAAATTCCCAAGCCAAAGAGAGGCTTTGAGATCTCATGATATATTTTGGAGTCATTATTCTGCCTGGAAATTATGAAGAAAGAGTTCTTGGAGAACAATTCCCTAAGAAGAAGAAGAATAATTGATCTAGACCTGATATACAAACTAGGGCAGCCTCATCTTAGGATCTCTAGGCTACTTGCATCTTCGAACCAGCTCAGGGGCATCCAGATTTAAACTAGGAACGGTTCCGAGTCATAGTTGGGTGGAATGTGGTAGTTCCCAAGTGATTTAGTCATCTATACAGAGGTCAGATATGCCTATGAATTTTTAATGTTGGGTATTTGATTGTGCAGGTTTCAACCATTAAAGGAGCTTCACTCTTCAAGTATGAGTTTTTGAATTGCCTATTTCAATTCCTAGAATGAGTGTTGGATACATTATGCAAGGGTTTATATTATATGTTCTAACCCTATGTATTATTGTTTTTCCCTTTCAAATTATTTTAGGGTTTACATATTAATTTATAAACCCTAGGCTGCAATTTGAATTCCATGTTATAATTATAAGAGGGGTTTTGTCCTTTCAGTTTTACTTCTGTCATTTAATTCTGTTTGAATATTTATCAAGGGTTTTGTTTCCTTTCCATTTTACTAATGCATTCTCTTTGATAACTTAAACTCTTTTCATTTTAAACTTAGGTTTTATTTCTAGGAATTGGGCCTATATGTTTTAATTGTGTATAAACCCTACTGGCATATTTCATAATGCTAGTAGAGCCTTGCTTAGAGATAAGACTAGGTTCAGTTCTAGTTTAAAATAAAACTAATTATATATTTTAATAAACTGATATATTATAAATGAGATCTAATAAACACTTTACATATGTATTTTCAAGTATAAAATGAAACTATAAATAATAATTTAACAATATTATAAACAACAACATTCTTAATCTAAGAGTAACCTTAAATTTTAAAGTAACCAATTTAAGACAAAAACCATAAATAAAGTCATGCTAAACAATCAAGATAAACATTAACATTCTTCTCAAAACTAGAATTATCATAAACCATTTGACATTCCAAGTATCAAGACCATATAATTGGTCCACGATTTATAACCTCTATGCTATCTATATATACCAAGGATAAACAATAACAATATTATCAACATTATAAAGACATTACATAAGTAATAATCCAACCCATCTAAATATAAAAATCTACATAACAGAAATCGTGTAACATAAAATTAAAGGTCCAACATAATATTACCCACATCTACCAATGAAAACACAACCATAAAATCATTACAACAATAACTTAAAAACCATATAGATGCAGAGAGGTCTTAGTATAGACCCCTATGGATATTCAAGACAAATAACATGCCATAGTAAAACCATGATAGTAATACATATGTAGTAATCACTTAAACACCCAAGTTATTTGCACAGAGGTCGCAGGATCAATCCTGTGGACACCCAAATGCCAATTTGCATTCCATATATTTTATAAACCATCATCTTAGACAATGACCCAGGATCAAATCCTATAGGGTCCTTTAAATCCACACTATACACAGTTATACACAGGGTGTAAATAAACTAATTACATCCTTTACATAGAGGTCATAAGAACCTTAAAATTCAAATACGCTGTAATCCATGGACTTGGCCCCATACATAACCCAACCGTCAAATAAAATAACTATCTAAAGCTTAAAACCTTTTCAATGAATTAATCTACAGTAACCATTGCCAACGCAGGGTTTACACCCACGGTCGACTTCACATTCCATTAAAGCATTATAAAACAAAATTTAAAGTCTAAATCTATTTCTCTATCACAGCTACACTGGTGAGTTCCAACTCCATACATAGCGTGGCTTCAAAACCATCAATGTTGACTGTTAGTCACTCTTTAAAACAATACAACCAATGAAGGTGAATTCCACACAAACCATAAGTGTAATATCCATGGAATAAACACAGTCATTATTTATTAAAATCAACGCAATATAAACTTATAAACACAGTCGGTACCATTATCCATTGCACCATTGAAAGCAATGGTGCTACCCATGGCCAAAACCATAATCAAAACATTAGCTATAAAACTCACAGAGCCTGTCATAGAGTCACCCAGGCCTCTTCATTACAAAGATTGCAATACATTAAACCATGTACATCTAAGTGATTCAGGTTGAAGGAGAAATAAAAACCCCATCTAATGAAACCCAAAATCCGGTGGAATTTTTTCCAATATGCATAGCTATGTCAAGTTACAGTCGAATCCCCAAAACTCAAATGAATCGATAACAAAACCAGACTCAAGCAAACAAACCCAAGGCAAATGGAAAATCAGTCACAACCACAATACCATAAGAGAAAACAAGCAAAGACTCTCATTGTGGAACTACCAAGGGAGTATGTCCTTTCCCATGAACCACGACAGGCTCCTCTACTCTCCCCTTTGCAACCTTGCAACAGAGCGAAAGCACGATGAGATGTAAGATATGGTAAAATGAGCTACCACAAGCAACTGGTGTGCAAAACCAACCATGAATTACCTGTCTGCTAAAAGCATCGAAGTCATTCTCCTTCACCCAAACTAGAGCCAAGAGAAAACAACAAATGAAGCGAAATGCCAAACCAAGGCTTGGGTCAAGCCCTATGCTTTTTGGACACTCCTCCCAAGATGCATTGAAATCTCCACTCTAGCCAACATTAATGTGCAACAACCCCATAGTCGTTTAGTGTGTGAACCATATTATAACCCTTCCACCCCAAATGTTAAAGATAAGGTTTTTATACCCTTGCATGCTGTGAATACATTAGGATTTAAGCCTTAAGACCTGGTGTAACGAATTCTTAGGCCTTAATCCATAAGACCATAGCATATGAAATATGCCATGGTATATATGTTTCACCCAATATTTTTCTTACCAGGGCAATTACAAATGTTATAAACGTATAATAAAAACATATGTTAGTTCATTTAATAAAACAAACATATAATAAAAATATGTCATACCATGAATCGTTCTTAATATTTACACGATGAATAATAAGTGCCATGTAAATAACAAATTTGTTTCATACAATTAATACATGCGGTGGTGACCTCGTCACTAAGCCCAAATTCTAATAATAACAACTAGTGAATGTCAATAGGACAGAAATGACAATGCAAGCACTATTGATCCAATGTTCAACACTTCTTTACAAGTTTTTCGTCGCTAAGTTTACCTGCATGTAAAACAAGATAAGAGAGCATTATTTCGACAGAGCTAAGTAAGCCCATGGTGTCAAGTAGATATTGTTACCTCTCAGGTAGTTACATGGGAAAACTAGTCCCACCACTCCACCCCTTTATCCATTTAACCAAGTTATGTCAGAATGATGTTTACGACATTAAAAGAAAAACATGTGAAAATCAGCGAAGAACATAATCAAAGTATCTAACATACATAGCATGGTGTAACCATAACAATAGCATATTAATCAATATTATGACATCATAATTAAGCACAGTATTAGTCATATCGAAAAGTAAGGAAAGAAGACGTAAGAACATCTTACGATGAAACAGGTAGTATAAATAGAGTACGACACATTCCGCAAGTTCAATAATGTCCAACATAGGTAGTTTGACTAGCCTACTAATTTTTATTTTTATTTTCAATTTTTGGGGACATTACATATTTGAAAATGGTTATTCATTCCTGACAACCAGGCTTATGCTTCTTCCCCTTTTCCAATTTCACCATTAAACATTGGTGGTTTAATCTTTTTAGACTCCATGGATATTTCCTCATAGGGCCTGTACTTATTTTTCATTTTGTTATCATCACTACTTTCACTTGAGTCTTGATGTTTTCCTGAGTGATGTTTGATGGATTCTTCACTGGAATTTTTAGGTTTATGACTAGAAAATTCCATCGTCCTTCCCTTACATTTGTAAGGTGCAGATTTTTGTAGGTCATGTTTAGATTCCTTATTCTTTTCTTTTTCTTCGTTATGTATTTTAGATAAAAAAAATAGTATTTAATTCCTCTTGAGCTTTTAGAATGCGTTCATTATCCTCTTTAAATCTTATTAGTTCTGATATAAGTTCTTCTAAATTCCTTTGTAGTTCATATTTATTATCTTGACTTTCGTTCAGAGTCACCCAGATTTTCCCATCCCTTAAATTAACATCTTCATTATTGAAAGGATTTTCTGAGCGGGGTTCTTCCTTTGCATACATCACTGCATCTGCCAAGTTTTTCTTGCAAGAATACACTTATCGTTCTCCTTCTGTTTTGTAATAGAATTTAAACCAAAAAAAAAATAAGTTAGATTAATTTTTTGTTTCCTTGATCAGTTTAAGTGTTGATCCGATTCAGGCCTAGTGATGTAACCGTGCTCTGGTACAATTATGTAACACACATCAAAATCATAAAAAAAAATTACATGCATAGTTTTCACCGTCATTTACTAGAATATTGCTCATGTTCTAACTTGTGCAACTTATTTATACCTTTATCCTGTCTGTTATGTTAGGTTCTACTGGTTGAGGCAATTACCAACTCCTTTCAAAAAATTCAGCCATGGCCATACATATAATGTTCTCCGTTTACTTGCTCTTATATTTATTAATTTTACTAGGGCCTTAATTTCCCTAAGGCTTGAGAGACTATCCATATTCTTGACCCCAACCCTTATGTAATAAGTTTTCCAAGTGTAAATCAAAGGCCTTAGGCCTTACCATAGTGACACATATCCATATAACCTGCTAAATGCATATATAAAAAATGTATTTCACATAAGACATGGGACATGAATCTTCCTCTAAGGTTCATTCCTAAGCTTAATTGTTTTTGTAACAGTCCTTTTGCATATAGAAGTTCCCTTTTAAAAATAAAAGAACCTTTCACTAAAACAAGGTTCCTTCCGCAGAATAAAAGGTCTATTCCGCAAATAATTCTCCCTCCCGTGATTCTTCTTCTGCAATACGGATTGCAGGTTCTAGAACCCCATGTATTTTACTCAACTTTCTTTTCACTTTCCACATTCCATAATGCTGAAATCCTTATAACTTTAGGAAATTTCCTTTCCACGTTTCGCATTCCACAATGCAGATTGTGGCTTGTGGAAACCGTTATACTTTAGCATTTTCCTTCTGCCTTCCAAATTCCACAATGTGGATTGCAGAAACCTTAACATTTTATGATTTCCCATTCCACAATGTAGATCGCAAATTGTAGAAACTCTCACATCCTTCTCAGTTTTATCCTCTACTTTCTACTTTTCGCTTTGCAGATTGTGGAAACACTTAATTCCTCCATAGTTCTCATAACATTATACCCTCTTATATATTGTATCCTATTTAACAAAAAGGGAAAAGATTCCTAATATATTTCGTATTTTGAGCATAACTTTTCACTCCTAACTGTTGGTAGGGGTTTTGGGGTAAGTGAGTTGTGCAGCACCGCGGAGGTTGCACAAGCTCATGCGACACTGCGCAAGCCAAAGATAGCACGATGGGAGGAAAACAAACCGCTTTTGAATATTATATGCATCTTTTTGTACCACTTGACCACATTTTCTTGATATAGGTCATTAGAGATTAAATTAGTTAGGAGCTAGTTAGAAGTGGACCTTGAATCTAAAGGCACAATCCTATATATAGATTAGAATTACAATTGCAAAATATCATACGAGATAGATGAGACTGAAGTGAGAGATTGAATCTTTTGTGACCTTTATGCAACTCTGTGGATTGATATTTCTCTCGCTGTGGAGAAAGATAATTGTTGTTTTGGATCTGTTGTGATGAAAGTAATATGATACGATAGATATTGAGCTGATTCACTATTGTCCTTGGTTCCCTTTCATATGTTGGATGTCTTTTCCTGTCTTTATTTTCTACGCTGGTTCTGTTTTATGAATGAATAATGTAATACTGCTGCAATGAATAGAGGAATGATGCAATGTGTTAGATCTGTGATTGTAATGATATATCTGTGATGAATGCTACCATATCTGATAAATTCCTATGCTAGATCAGATAGTTATGCTGATAAGTCGTTGATGCCCCAATCCTCCTCCTTACTATAGAAAACTTGGTTCCTATAGCTCTCCCTCGAACATCTCAGGTGAGACTTCATTCACTCTGTGGGTGTTTCCGGGTAGGGTAAAACCTGTCTCAGCTGGTGCTTAGGGAGATCATGTTGGTTGGGTGTTGACAGAATAGGAACCCCTGTCGACGAGGCTTTGTTGGTGGGTTTTGGACAACAAATGGTTGTGGAATCCGACAAAACTGGAGATCCAAGATTGGTTCGACCTAAGACTGCAAGAGTTTGCTGAAGACGAGAACCAGAACCCAAAGCTGATGACATACACATGGCTGGCAAGATACATTCATGATGGTCCTCATGAATGGTTTTTCTATAAGTTTCCCATCATTCTCTATGAGTGGCTGGTGCGATTCACCTACAAAAGCACAAATTCTAGGGAGGAGAGTCGATGTCTAGAACCTCCAAGCTTATAGAATAACTCCAAGAAACTGAAAATAAGGCATCATGGGCTATCGAAGTTTGGTTGGATAGTATTCTGGAAGGATACATTACCGAGTCCGCGGTTGATATCAACAAGTCCTACAGTGAAGCAGAACAAGAATTATTCAACAGACCATGAGGTAGGTTCTTGTTGTCTCTACAATTGTCAATTAAGACGCTTGTTTGTGAAAAGGGCATACTAAAGATGCACCTTGAGTAGTAAAACTATGGTGTGCCGAGACTATGAACACCTGGATAGAGGGGGGGTGGCGAATGGAAAGATAAGGGGTAGATGGGTGTAAGTTTTGACAAGACTGTGAGGGTAGCCGAGGAAGAGAGTGGTTGTACAAGGGGAGGAGAAAGGTTTACAGTAGAGAAGAGGCATAGGAAATGGGTAGGTATTGTTGCAATAGAAACACATAACCACAAAGGACAACAACACGGGATGAAGCTTCCCTATAGCGATGAAGAGGATGAGTAGACCCAGGCTATGCCCAGGGTAGCAACAAGCTAAAATCCTGGTAGCAACGTGTCCACACCTTCGTGCACTACTCCACCATCAGGAAAATATATGCAATCTACTTCGACGTGTTCAACGTGCCAAGTGACATATAGTAGTAAAGAAACATCTGTAGGAAGAAGGTCTAGGATGGCAGGAGACGATATGAAGCTATCTATGTTCCATGGAAATGGCACAGATGACCCGAAACAATATTGGTTCTTATGTGAGGCAGTCTGGACCTCTAGAAAGACTACCAACAAGGATGTAAATAAAGGCTAGTTAGTGACCACCCTTCAGGGTCATGCGCTCGATTGGTAAGTTAGATTCATACAGGTCTCATAGGGGACCACAGAAAAGACTTTGGATGAGATTCGGAAGGGACTGCTTGAAGAATTTAAGAAATCGAAATCTGAAGGACAATACATTATAGAGCTGAATGAAATCAAACAATTCCCTAATGAGACGGTTTGGGACTTTGATGAAAGGTTTAAGATGCTGATGGCATGGGTCATGTTTGATATGAGTGACACCCAACAAAATGAATGGTTCATTGTGGCACAGGTTCCTCATATTTGACACCAATTAATGTAGCAAACGATTGTGACATAGAGTGAGGCTTTGGAAATTGCGATGAAGCTGGAAGATTCACCTATCAGAAAAGCTGTTGTCGGAATGAACCAAATCCAAGTGTAGTTGGAGAACCTGACAACTCAACTACAGGATATCAAGAAGGAGAAAGATGAACATGATGATTTGTGGTGCACTCGGTGTCATGTGGATGGACACATGAAAGATACTTGTCCTTCTTTTTTGAATTATCTACTCTCAGGAGCGTTGAACCTGTTGAGTTGCGGTAGTGTACCGTGGTGTCGCATCTGTCAAGTATAGGGACATTGACATGAATATTGTAACTACATGTACAAAATGGTTACGAAGCCAACAATCCTATATTGCACTTTTTGTCACTCAGTTGGGAACGAGGATAAGGACTGTTGAGCCTATGATCTACTTCAAGAGCAGACATACGATGCATATTTCGTGAAAGGTAAAGAACCCCGCATAATGCAGTAGCCACAACCGTATGTGATACAGCCACCACCACATGTCCAATATATGCCACCATTGCAGATTCAGTTTATTCCATTGCAACCATAGATGCAGGTTGCACCACAGCTGCAGTTTGCGCCGAGACCACACTACACCCAGAACCTAATGGCTCCACCATAGCCACAGTATGTCCAAGCAGCGCACTATGTTCAAAAGCAGCAGAATCCCCTATAGCAACAAATGGAGCAACCCCAGTATTAGCAGCAAGTAGCTCAACCAAAATATCAGCAGTGAGGAGGATACCACAGAGGATTTGGATTCAAAGGAAGAGGAGGTTTTGGCTGAGGAGGAGGAAGAGGTCGTGCATCAATCTAGTGCTACAACTACAGGACATTTGGCCACTATCAGAGGGATTGTCCCCATTCACAATGTGTATACTACACAGTGAATGATCATACTATTGAAAATTGTCCTCAGTTAATTGCGAGATGGCAAGTTGAAAATATGCCTTTGTTACAGAATCAGAATTAGTTCTAGACCCGTAATAAAATACATAACCAAGAGAAAATAAGGAATCAAGGTCAGCCCCAAATTACAATACAAAATTAGAATATCAATCAGCCTATGAATCCACCGGTGAACCAGAATCTACCTCTAAATCAGCCTCCTCTGCAAAATAAGAATGAAGAGTTGACGATTGCAACCATTCTAGCATAACTGCAGACAGAGGATGTTGATGTTGGGATTGTTACTCGAGGAGGCATGACGATTGGAGAATATGGACCATGACCACAAGTGCGGCTGGATGGAAAGAAGAAAGCACAGTTTTATATCACAATCGAGAGATAGACCTTTTTCGAAGCTCGCGAGGCGCTTGGAAGAAATCCTGGTAAGACACCTACTTTTGGCATGCCCTCTGCTTTTGATTCTTTGCTAGAAGCTGGACCATCGTAGCAGTATGGTACCTTAGAACAATTCTTCAAGATTTTTTTATCCCTGGAAAAAGATCCTCATGCTCTGGTTAAGATCGAGAATTTGCTACACCGTCCAGATAGAGAGTTGCAGGGCTCTACAATAAACTATTTATAGAAGAAAAAGACGGGTAAGAAAATGCGGATGAACATCCAGATTGGGGACTATGAATTTGATTCAGTTATTCTGGATCTTGGTTCAGATGTGAATATCTTGATGAAATAGACGTGGCAGAATATTGGGGAGCCAAAACTTGGTTGGTCTCTAGTGCAGCTGAGATTGGCTAATCAGGCCAAAGTTCAACCGATTGGTCGTGTGTCAAATATGGTTGTAGATGTCCAAGGTATGAGGACTCGAGCTGATTTTTATGTAATAAAAGTCATTGATGGAGGGGGCTCCTATCCCTCATTGTTAGGGATTGGATGGGCTAATGACAACATGGCTGTGATAAATTTTAAGAAGCGGTTGATAACATTTGAGAACCAGGACATTTGAGTCATTGCCCCTATGGATCCAAACCATGGGGGATTCACCTTGTTGAGCAATATATTATCATGTCCATTCAAAAAAGGGGGTTTTTATTGTGAAAAATAAGGTCAATATATTGTAGGTATTGGTTGGAGGGAAATAGGGTATGGGGGCTTTATATGTATTGGGGGGATATAAAAAGGAGTATCTAGTAAAAATAAGTAATGCATTGTAAAATTGTGGTTTTTTTAATTGAAAATATGTATTGGGAGGGGGACTCAACAAAGGATTTTTGTCAGTAATTATCAATATCTAGTGAAATTAGAGGTATTATTTAATACCCCATGAATGGAGGCACTATGAAATAGTTTCACTAAGTGAATACCCCGTGATCCGAACGAAGGAAGGAGATATATTGAACCGGTCAAAGATAGGGATAATTTTAGGGGTGAAATTTAGCCCATGGGCTATTTTTAGGGATTTTCTCCAAAACAATATTCTCCATTTTGCATTTTTTGAAGCCCTCTTTCACCCAATTTTGATGAGGTAAAATTGTTTACCCTAAAAATCGCCAAATTATTATATAAACGATATAAAATCCTTAGAAATTAAAATATTTTTTGAAAAATATCGCCAAACATTTTATAGTTGGTGTTTTAAGAATTGGTAAGATTTGCCAACATTTATACACTTTTAAATAAGTATAGTTCCTTAAAATCATCCCTGGTCAAATACGAAGTCGTGAGAAGATGGGATCACATTTACAATATCTCTAAGGATTACATCCATCCTACTACCAACAGAGAACCAAGTTGGCGTACTGCTAGCTTTGCATCCTCTAATTCTGATGATGTGCTAGAAAATAGGCAAAACCGGAGGCATGCTGTATCACTCGGAAAATGTAGGTTGATCATGTAGTCGTTACACAGTGTAGCGACTAAAATCAGTGAGTTTCCAATAGAGGAAGGACTACCAGAACTATCTAGGTTCCTCGAGGCATTTGAAGCAAAGGTATATAAGCCTCAGCGCTTGTTGGAATTAGGAGGAGCATTGAAGGCCACTCCAACATGCTAGTGGGAAGTTCATAAGGAAAACATTCATGAATGGGAATAGTGTCGATTGTTGATGACCGTGCGCATCAGAGATCTGGAGGTATCTCACACTGGGAAGTATGATGGACAAAATATCCCTTGTAGTCATTTGAGGGAATTCCAGATGTTGTGGGCATCATGAACCAAGTATGAGTGGGTCCAGGATTTTATTCACACATTGGATTAAATGCCAAGGTCTCGGTACGTATCAGAAGAGCTATGCACAGAGATCACCACTTGGGAGGAGTTAACCGTTTGATTTGTGCATAAATTTGGCTTTGAAGACACTAATGCAGAAGTTAAAAATGCACTACAGATCATTTGAGACATAGTCTTGAAAGATGTCCCAGTCCCATATCATGTGTACCCACATGTGTGTTGCCACATGCAATCGATGATGGAATGCTACAACCTCTCTAGAGAACTAGAAGATGATGATGAATTGCACAATATTAATATTCTAGACACTGAAGGAAATTGAGATGTAGCAGCACCGGATATGTCGACGAATCCCATGACTTGACTGCTAGATATTAAGAAATCTAACATTGGGAAGGAGGAAAATCCAAAATTTTCCAATATTGGGGACTAATGGGACGAGGAGACTATGGAAAAGATCATAGATCTATTGCATGGGTTTCAAGACCTGTTCCCAACAAAATTCTCAGAAATGAAGGGGATATTGGGTGACCTAGGGGAAATTAAAATCCCATTAAAACGAAATGAAAAACCAGCATGGAAGATGCCATGCCATTTGAATCCATGATATAAAGAATGGGTCAAGGCTGAACTTGATTAGATGCTAGATGCAAGGATTATTGATCATGTTGAAGAATCAGAATGGGTAATTCCTATGGTGGTCCAAGAAAAGAAGACTGGGGAAGTCCGAATGTGTGTCAATCTAAGGAAGCTAAATGATGCTTGCATGCATGACCCCTTTCTGACACTATTCACAAATGAGGTTCTTGAGGGAGTAGGTGGTCATGAAATGTACTCTTTTACAGATGGATTTTCTGGGTATCACCAGATCATAATTGCAAAGGAATACCTCCACAAAACCAAATTTTTCACCAAATGGGGTTGCTTTCAGTACATAGTAATTCCCTTTGGCATGAAGAATGCGCTGACGATATTCTCTCGGGTGGTCGTCGTTGCATTTAAATAATTTATTCAGAAATTTATACAAGTATATATGGATGACTAGACAGTCTATGGATTGATCTAGGATCACTTGGAAAACTTTCACTTGTTGTTGTAGAGGTGTCGACAGCATCAGATCGCATTGAATTAAAAGAAGTGCATCTTTTGTGCACCATTTGGGATACTATTGGGTCATATTGTTTTTAAGTAAGGGATTTTGGTTGATCCAGCAAAGATTGCGCTCATTCTGAACCTTCCACCACCTACAAATACAAAGATGCTTCACGCAACACTTAGAAATACGGGGTACTATCGCAAGTTTATCCGAGGTTATGCTGCGATTACCACCCCCATGGAGAAGTTGTTAAATAAGGATGCTAAATTCATATGGAGCTAGGAAAGTAAAAGTAGCTTCGACACACTAAAGGACAAGATGGTGTCAACACCCACACTTGTGTTCCCTAATTGGACCAAGGAATTTCGTGTCCATGTCAATGCTTTGTCTGTTGCATCGGGATTGGTACTCGTGCAACCAGGAGAAGGAGATCTAGATCACCCACCCGATTTCCTTTGCTAGCAGGAACTTGTTTTCTGATGAGAAGAATTATATGACTAAAGAAAGAGAGAGGGTTGGTGATGGTATATGCATTGCAGAAGTTCAGGCACTATCTCTTGGGTGATTACTTCAAAATGTTCATTGACCATTGAGATATGAAATATCTTGTTAATAATCCTGTGTTGGGGGGGAATATCTGCCGCTGGCTACTTCACTTTCAAGAATTTTATTTTGAAATAATCGTGAATCCAAGACAATTGAATGTTGGTCCTAATCACCTATCCTGCATTGAGACCGGTGAAGAGCCCACCAATACTGACGATGGATTTACGGATGCACAGCTATTTCGAGTTGATATCATAGATGGTCATTATGCACTGATAATTCTGTTCTTGGAAACCTAAGTTGTGCTAGAGGGAATGTCAACCAAGGAGAAGAAGCAGTTGTTCGTGAAGGCTTTAGATTTCCAGCTGATCATAGGATACTTATACAAGCTTGGACTTGATGAGATCCTGTGACGATGTCTTTCGCCTCATGAACAAGGGAAAATTATGGAAGAAGCACATGCAGGAGTTGTGGGTGGACATTATGGATGAATGGATACCGTGCATAAGGTACTACATGCTTGGATATTGTGGCCTACATTACATAATGATACTACAGGCTATGCATGAAGCTGCAATGTCTATCAACGTGTCAGGAAACCATAGTGGCAAGTTGAGATGCCTCTTGTACTGCAAGTGACTTTACAACCTTTCGATAAATGGGTTGTGGACTTTGTGGGTCCAATCAACCCACTAGGGAAGCGAACCAGTGCGTGATACATCATCACAACAACTGAATATCTAACAAGGTGGGTGAAGGCCGCACCAGTTGTGGATTGCACCATTGTGACAACATCAAAGTTCATCTTTGAAACATCATGATGTGGTTTGGATGCCCTGTGATATTGATGAGCAACTAGGGAAATCACTTTATCAACCGCATAGTAAACGCACTGACAGAGAAGTTATAGGTGCACCATAAGAAAAGCACACCATATCATCCACAGGTAAATGGAAATGTAGAAGCCTTCAACAAAATCCTGGAAACCGCGCTGACAAAGGTATGTAATGCTAAGCAGGATGACTGGCATTCAAATATCCCTCCGATACCGTGGGCGTATCGCACAACTTATAAGAGGATAACGGGATAGACGTCATTCAAACTGGTATATGGGAAAGAGGTCGTCATGCCTATGGAATACATTGTTCCTAGTCTGTGCATCGCCGTAGCAGCTAGCATGGACAAAAGAGAAGCACTTGAGGAGTTAGCAATGCAGCTACTTCAACTGGAAGAGGACTGCTTCATCGTAGGATTCCAACAACGTGTCAAGAAGGATCAACAAAAGGCGTTGCATGATTTTCACATTAAAAACAAACAATTTTCCCAAGGAGATTTGGTGCTGTTATATGACACCAAGTTCTTGAAGCATCCATGTAAGTTACAAATGCACTGGTTTGGCCCATATCTTGTTCATTGAATTACTTCTAGGTGTGCAATTTAATTGTAGCAGTTAGATGGAGCGGTGCTACCAAAGCTTGTGAATGGTAGCTACTTGAAGCCCTATAGGACAGGGGTGGAAGGAAGTGGTAGCGCAAGTGTAGGAGTCGGTAGTGCAGTTAGATAACGAGACCATGACAACCATAGGGATGTGATTGGGTCAAATCAGCAATAAATGTAGACATTTAAGAATAGTTCGTCGATGACGCTCGTTGAAGCAATTTTCATTTATGTTCGATCTGACCGTTAGTATGACACGATCGTCGGTAGATTCGGGTCATTAATGAAATATTTGTTCATGATGAATACCGCGGATTTGGAAATGATGAAGTTGGATTCATGAGTTGTTATAAAAATATGAGGGATGTAGAAAGAATGCATTGTCATGTTCAGTCGAGTTGAGAAAAGTGCAGAGTTGAGTGAAGTGAGAAGAACTGTGAGAAGAAGCTAAGGTGTGAGAGAGGGGTGCAATTGATTGCTTGGTAATATTTGTTGGTGCAGCATGCTGAGTAACCCTGACACTGTGGAGATTTTAAGTGAGTAGGAGTCACTTATCCATCCAACTGCTATCATCAAAGAAGTCATGAGTATGCCGATTGGATCATCTTGGATCCCTTGTGAAAAGCCGAAGGCACAGAAGTGAGTATCTACGCCACAATAGAAGAGGCAGACACGCACTTCCATTAGGGCGCAAGGGGAGGGCACTGGGCAGACATGGCCATCTAGTTCGAGAGCTGTGGATTCTACAGCACCCATAGGCATGTCCATCAATGATATCCCTAGATATATCTCTCCCACACCGCCTGATGAAAATCCCTAGAAGCTAACTAAAAGTCACAAATATCATCTGAAAGTGCCTCTGCTTCCCGAAGGAATGCAGTGCACTATGGATATTATTCCCTGCCTTGTCAGAATGAAGTATGAGGACCACGACTTGTTGTTATTGAAGGATGTAGTGGATGAGCCCTACGAGTCCTTGCCATTAGTTCTAGGCACACCCATCCAACGTATTACGCACTCATGGCCACAAGGATTGAACAAATCTGGGTTGCTGGGACTTATCAACATGCCCCACTTCAGGAGGCTAAATGAAGAAAATGCATGCGTCAAACAATTTTTGGTGTGTTTTAATGGCGGAACATTTTGGTTGGATACTCGAATCATGGTTACGATGGTTATGATTTCCGAGATCATGGGGCTTCCAAAGGCAGGGGAAAACCCCGCTCAATACCTCAGAGGAAGAGACAATGACAAGAATATTTCCCAGCAATTGAAGGAAAGATACGGATTGCAGTGGGATGGCCATTCTTATCACATTGACAATGTCAATGAGTGGGAAGTACATATTGGCACCCATATCTTAGCAAGTAAAATCGTCTGAGGGAATATCCCGGTTCAGTGTAATTGGGGAGTGGTTGCTTGTGCACAATAGTGCGCTGAGGGAGTCCGAATGAATTGGTCCCTCTTCTTATTGAACCAATTAATGGAGGATGATGTCAAAATGTTTACAAAATCAAAGCGGAACTTGATGCCATCGCCAAAGCCAAGCGACTCAGTGAGGTCATCATCTAAATCTAGTTGACCAACAATATCCTAAACTCTAAGGTCTACCCAGAGATGCCACCAAAGAAGATTATGAACTGTAAGGATTCCATCAAAGTGGTTTCGGCTCAATTTGAAGTAATGGAGTAGGAAGCGAAGAAGATCTTAGACGAAACACCACAATTTTGGGGCAATGTCGTCCAAGATGAGTAGTTAGGCCAACTGACTACAAAAGCATGGGAATATGACAATGAGTTGATGACATTGAAGACAGAATTAAGGACAATGCCACTTATGATTCAGCTTACATGGTCCACTGAGCTATGAGAACTGCAGCAAAGAGCTGCCAAGGCACAAGAACGACAGCACAAGCACAACGCCTAGCTAGAGGAATTCCAAGAGATTGGAGCGCAATTGGCTATTAAAGTAGTTGCAGTGCTGCAAGCTGTGCAAGATGGAAAGAATATGGTGGATACCAATTTGGTCGAGCACCGTGTGAAGCAGGACCTGCTCGGTTGTCAGGATGAAGCTGAAAACGTTCACGCATAAGTAAAGGAGATAGCACAACAATATGAGGATTTCAAAGTAAAGACGACAGAGTACACCCCATCTACTTGACGTGGCTCAAGGACAAGCCACAAGAATGTGTTGGGGGCCTGTTGGTAGGGGTTTTGGGGTAAGTGATTTGCACAGCACTGCGGAGGATGTGCAAGCTCATGAGACACTGCACAATCCAAAGATAGCGCGATGGGCAGCAAACAAACCGCTTTTGAATATTTTATGCATCTATTTGTACTAGTTGACCAAATTTTGTTGATATAGGTCATTAGTGGTTAAATTTGTTAGGATTTAGTTAGAAGTGGACCTTGAATGTAAAGGAGCAAGCCTATATATAGATTAGAATTGCAATTGTAAAATATTATATGAGATAGATGAGACTGAAGTGAGAGATTGAATCTTTTGTGACCTATATGCGATTATGTGGATTGAACTTTCTCTCACAGTGGAGAAAGATAGATACTTTTTTGGATCTGTTGCAATGAAAGTAATATGATATAATGGATATTGAGTTGAATCACTATTGTCGTTGGTTCCCTTTCATATGTTGCGATGTCTTTTCCTACCTTTATTTTCTGCGATGGTTCTGTTTTATGAATGAAGAATGTAATATCGCTGCGATGAATAAATGAATGATGCAATATTTTAGATCCATGATTGTAATGACAGATTTGTGATGAATGCTACAATATCTAAAAAATGGATTTTCTAGATATGATAGTTATGTTGATAAATAGTCGATTCCCCGATCCTTCTCCTTACTGCCGGAAACTTGGTTCTGACAACTCCCCTTGAACATCCTGGGTGATACTTCATCTTCTCTTTGGGTTTTTCTGGGCAGGGTAAAACCTATCTGGGCCGATGCTCAGGGAGATTGCATTGGTTGGGTGTCAATAGAGTGAGAACCCCTTGTCAATGAGGCTTTGTTGTAACTTGGAATTATCTACAACTTTTCTGTTTTGATTTTTTCCTAATTCCTTACCGTTTTTTCGGGGGTGTCATTTTAGTAACATCCCATCTTTTAAAAAATGCTTTGTTACTAAAACGCTAGACCCAGACAAATGTTAAGAAATTAGGAAAAACTCAAAAAAAAACTATGTTGTAGATAATTTCAAGTCCTTTGCTATGCTCCAAAGTCTGCCCAATTTTGAGTTATGAGTGAAATGTTATGCCAAAAATACGAAACATTCCTGGAATATTCTAGTATTTTTCAAATAGGATAGATTTTGGGCAAAATACAATTGTATGTATGACTTCCACTTTCCTCTTTTTGCAATTCAGATTGTGGAGAGTCCTTATCCTTATTATATTTTAACATTGTTTCCACTTTCGAAATGCGAATTGCGGAAACACCACAATTCCTTATAACTTTTACTCTATTTCCGCTTCCACAATAAAGATTGCAAGTTGCAAAAACACTTGAATTATGTATACATTTTTAGGCTTCCACAGGACTTCCAAACCCAAGGTTTTTCACCTATATTCTTTGTGTTTCCTGGAAAGAATAAGGGGTTTCTAAATCTTGATGGTTTCTCTTCCTTAGGAAGAGTACATCGCTTGAGACAAGTTCAGGCTTGGGGTTTCTAAGGTGGTTCTCAAACATTGGGTTTCCTTAAGAAATGTCAAACGTCATAGTATCCTCCACAATTTACTATTTATTCTAAGAACAATACACAGGAACTTCATTAAGATGGAAAATGGATTACCCTGAGCTACATTTGAATGATATTCCCCTTATGGTGATCCTCCTAGATCTAGTAAAACCATTAAGGAATAAATACGACCACATTTTACCCAAAACCCAAATAATTTCTAGCATCATAGTGCATGCTCCACTTCTTAAATCACAGGACACAATACGGGATTTGGGACTTAAACATGAAACATTAACTATCATCAACCACATCTATTCTTATAAAATAGGTATATCAGGAACTCATTAGTGTGTAATATTTAAACAACTTAACCCAATAGAGCATATTTGCTTCCCTAACGAGGATCTCTTACACTAGGCATTAAGTAAGGAATCATACAACATCCAAGTAACTCTTTCTAGAGACGATATTATACCATTTGAGAAACCATATTACCAAATTCAAATCACAGTCATTCAGAAGAGCGCTGTTACCACCTAAGTTGTACTTAGTGGTTTTTGTCAAGTGAGCCTGGTGAACCGGACATGGTTAACTTGTTCGAACTTCAAAAATACCTTTGGAAGTACTTCTGGGAAGTGCTTGTTGTATCATATCACATGTTCATACCCCATGGGGGAATTGTAAT
>LPNX010691360.1:136400-171509 GCA_001517045.1 Pseudotsuga menziesii
GCAACAAGCGCATGAGTACACACCAACTCATAAGCAACACTTTCATCTATAAACCTAAAATTGGTATTTATCATTTCATAAAAATTGAAATACACATTCACTCAAATACAAATATACCCCGAGCTCAATAGATTTGCAGAACATAAACCCAGTAATCAAACATGTTAGCAAAAGCACCGCAATGAAAGGGGAACAACCACATTCCTCCCAACCGTAGATTAGGCATAGATTTTCTCTAGCCTCAATCACCCTCGAGCTAAACTATGCATGCCAAGAGCGAAGAAACAGTCCTTATTTCAATATTCCAGGAAAAAATCACTTTCCTAACACAAGGTGCTCACACAACAAGTATTTCCCTCAACTCTTACCTAACACAGAGTGCTCACACAACAAGAGTTCATTCTTCTTAGCATACTCAACAACTTCCTACCTTCTAGTGTATGATCTCTTATAGTTAGGTTACCTAGGTCTTACTTTGCAGCTATGGTCCATTCCCCAAGGAATCCCCATCAACAACTAAGTCTTGGTTTCTCCAGGGTCTATAATGTGCCATTAAGGGGTTCCATCCCTGCGCGTACTTCCTTAAGGTTTATTGTTCTACGTCTCCCCCACTTACATGCATAGTCTCCACTATTAACGTGTATGTCCCTTTAATTCAGAATTTAATTTAAGGAAAAATGTATCGGTTACAACTGTCCTCTAGGGACCCTTTGGGTGGATTTCACAATCAATTAAACTCATAAAAAATACAGTCGAGATTAAATATTACAATAATGTTTATAAATTGGGGGATATTACATCCACACCCCCTTATTGCAACATTGTCCACACTATTCTTAGTCTTCCTCAACAACTTCTGGAAATAAACTTGGTTACCACTTTCCCATATCATCCTCTAATTCCCAACTCACCTTCTCCGAGATAAAGTGATTCTATTGCACCTTAACCTGAGCGACAACCCGGTTCTAAATTAATGTTTATTTCCTTTTTAGAATGCGCAGAGGTTCCAATTTAAATTCTCCTTCTGGTCCCACCTATACCACATTCCAGTCATTGATATGAGTGGAATCATGCATATATTTCTTCAGTAATGAAATATGAAAAACATTATGAATTCTCAAGTGTGCTAGAAGAGCATGTTTGTATTCCATGGGTCCAATCCTTTCCAGGATTTGAAAGGGTCCACAAAACTATGGTGCTAATTTGGTACAACTTCCCAATTTTAGGGATCTCTTTTTGGGCTTGAATTAGAGCTAAACATGATATCTGACCAAAAATTCTTTATGTTGTCTATTCAAGTCAATATAGATCTTTTGGCAATCCTACGCCACCTTCAATTTTTTTTTTACTTCTCGAATAGTTTGTTCAATGTCTTGGAGCATTTCAAGTCCTACTATCAAATGATCTACGGGGCTATCCTAGCTAACAAGGGTAGTACACATTTTCCCATACAAGATTTCGAATGGGCTCATCTTCGTTGAGGCTTGATAACCATTATTGTATGCAAAATCTACCAAATGCAAATAGCCTTCCCACTTAGTGGGTATTTCCATGACATACATTGTCAGCATGTCTTCAATTATTTGGTTGGTCTATTCTATTTGTCCATCTGTCTCAAGGTGCTAACTACTGTTGAAATTTATCTTGCTTTATAACCCTACAAACAATGATTTCCAAATGTTTGATGTAAACTTGACATCCCAGTTAGAAATTACCATCTTTGGTACTTCATGAAGTCGGAATACTTCCTTCAGAAATATTTCTGCAACACTGACAACCTTGTAAGTCGACTTCATAGGGATAAAATGAGCTGACTTGCTTAGCATATCAACTACAACCATAATTGAATCATGTTGTTTATAAGTTAATGGAAAAC
This sequence comes from Pseudotsuga menziesii, assembly GCA_001517045.1. Lineage (NCBI taxonomy): Eukaryota > Viridiplantae > Streptophyta > Pinopsida > Pinales > Pinaceae > Pseudotsuga > Pseudotsuga menziesii. Next base: position 138,277 of record LPNX010691360.1, read on the forward strand.
CTGTGATAAAATTCAAAGATATTACCCCCAATTTCCATTCGAGAATTGGAAATGGTTTTAACAAACCTGTTGGATGTTGATGTCCAGCCTTCACCTATTGACATTCCAAATATTTCGATAGATAATCAACTAAATATGCCTTTAATTTGGGCCAAACAAATTGCTTTCTGAGGGATGTTATCATCTTTTATTAATCAGGGTGCCCTGCATAAGGAGGTCTGTGAATTTCATTTAGAACAAACTATCTTAAATATGCAATGTTAGGCATGTATATTCTCCATTTAAACCAAATTAACTCTCTCTGGCCTACTTTGAATTCTTTCCCATTCATGTTTACCTTGTCTTTCATCAATTTATTCAGTAAGTTTCCATGTTCAGCATCATGGATGGTGGTTGTTTTTATCCTTCTCTTCAGATCACTTTCTGGTTGGCTCATAGTAATCTCATATACTTCGTGAGTTCTTGGACTGAGTGCATCAAGCACCCTATTTTCCTTACCCTTGATATGCTTTACTTCAAAATCGAATTCACTTAAGAAGGCCATCCATCTTGCTTGTATGGAATTTAGTCCCGGATGAGTAAACACATTCTTTACACAGGTATTGTTTGTAAACAAAAGGAACCTTTTTCCTAACAGGTAGTGGTGCCACATTCTTAAGGCATGCACTACTGCTGGCAATTCTAGATCATGCACTACATAATTTTATTCATGACCTTTCAATTTGTGATATTCATAACATACCACATGCCCTTATTGAGATAATATCCCCCTAATCCTTCCTTACTAGCATCCACACATACCGTGTAGTCTTTATAGTGGTCAACCACCTTCAATATTGGAGCCATGGTTAAGGAAAATAGGGTGCTTGATGCACTCAGTCCAAGAACTCATGAAGTATATGAGATTACTATGAGCCAACCAGAAAGTGATCTAAGGAGAAGGATAAAAACAACCACCATCCATGATGTTGAACATGGAAACTTACTGAATAAATTGATGAAAGACGAGGTAAACATGAATGGGAAAGAATTCAAAGTAGACCAGAGAGGGTTAATTTCATTTAAAGGGAGAATATACACGCCTAACATTGCATATTTAAGATAGTTTGTTCTAAATGAAATTCACAAACATCCTTACGTAGGGCACCCTGGTTAATAAAAGATGATAACATCCCTCAGAAAGCAATTCGTTTGTCCCAAATTAAAGGCATATTTAGTTGATTATCTATCTAAATATTTGGAATGTCAATAGGTGAAGGCTGAACATCAACATCCAGCAGGTTTGTTAAAACCATTGCCAATTCTCTAATGGAAATTGGGGGTAATATCTTTGAATTTTTATCATAGTTTTTCCATTAACTCATAAACAACATGATTCAATTATGGTTGTAGTAGATATGTTAAGAAAGTCAACTCATTTTATCCCTATACCACCGAAAGAAGAAAGAGGCACAGGATCAAATTTTGGCACAAAGGACCGGTTTTGGGCGAACATAACTAGCTTAGGGATGAAGTATAAAGATGCAATAAGCTGAAGAACAACATCAGTGAAGGTATTCTCTAGTTTTGCAGTTACATAAAAGAAGAAAGGGTCAAAACACTAACTGGCTAGCAAACAATGACTTATCTGGCAGAGGACCAGTTGCAGTTTATTCCCAGTACTTAATTCAGTCATCAAAGAATGAAAACAGTGAATGAATTTGACAGTTTGACAGACTAGTAGTTAAAATTAGGGTTTTTAACCTAATTCTACAAAAAAACAATTATTATGTCTATTTTTAGTAAATCAGATCCAATTTTTTAGGATCTGACTATTTTGTAAAGGCTATAAAGCCTGAGACTTATGTTATTGAAAAGGTTCGACTTCGGGGACTTGTAGACCATTACTATTGTCAAGCTTCTCATATTGCTCATGACCTAATATAATATCTTTTGTTATCATATGTTCAGCTTCCATTTCTTGTCTATTATTTGCTTATGCTTGAATGTGTTATTCATGTTTCTACAGGTTAATTGATGTATGATAGCTGTCATCCTATTGGAATATTGATTATTTGAATTATAAGTACTTTCCTTGTTATGATTATCCATTTATATCTGTGTGTGTGTGTGTTTTTTATGTATGAATCTGCCAGTATGATAAGTTCTCCATATCTGCACCATATTATCAAAGCTCTAAACAGTGGTAGTTATAAGCCTTATCCCTGATTGAGTTTCATGCATGTCTTGAGAGTGTGAGGTCCTGTAGGTAATATGACTTGATCCACTTAGAAAACCATAAAAACATTTAAGTTACCAGGCATCCTCGAGCTGCAACCTAGAGGATTTTCCTGGAGTGATAACAAATTCACGCTGTTGCCGGGGAGAGGAAACTAAATCTCAGCTTCCCTAAGATACGACATCGATCCTGCTTTGATGATAGACAAAGTTTGGACACTATTTTGGTTGTAATCATCTATTTAGTGACTCCATTGAAATAAGGTGGCTTCATGAAGACCAAGTACCAAATAAAACCCTCAAGGGACACCAGCAACACCTGTTTCAGATCTAGAAGAGATTCTGAGAAGAGCTAGGGCTTCACTAAGGCATACCAACAGTGCTGCAAAGGAAGCTACATCAGGTATTTCAAGAAATATTCCTGCTATTATTTCTTCTGTTGAAACATTTAATTCTCAGGAATTTATAAATACATTAGAAAATTTTATGGTTTGGGTATCTTCAAGCACTGCTGCTTGTGGATATCCAATCCCTGGTGACTCCACTGGGATAATTTTACCACCAGCATTCTTTCAGCTACCACCTACATCAGTAGTACCTTCTTCCACCCTTTCCATACCCATTTCAAACATGGCTACCCCTATTACCAAAATGGAAAGGATCCTGGTAGCTAAGTATGCCCCTCTAAATTTACCTAACCCCCTCTCGGCCATGCCCACTGGAGACTATCTCAAATACATGCCTAAATTTACAGGAGAGGGAGATTTCATAGCTGAAGAACATCTAGAGGAATTCTACAGTTATGCTGAGAACATAAATATAGAACAAGAAGATGTGTGGACTAGGGTTTTTGTGCAAATCCTAGATGGTCATGCTAGGAAATGGTTCAAAGAACTACCTGCTGGATCAGTAGCAGGCATTGAAGCCCTAGGTGACATATTTCTAAGACATTGGGGAGGGAGGAGAGACCACCTCTATTATATCACCGAGTTTAGCAACTTGAAAAGAGAGAATGGGGAGTCTGTCTCCAACATCACCAAGAGGTTTAACAATATGTTCAACAAGATCCCCACTAAGATCAAGCCCACTGATACCTTGTCCATAATCACCTATGCAAATTCCTTTGACTCTGATTTCTGCCTGCTTCTCAGAGAGAGGAGATATTCCTCCCTATCACTCATGCAGGATGTTTCCCTAGAGGTAGAATCTAACATTGTAGCATCTCAGAAGGTCAAAGGAAAGATAGATAGGAAGAAACAACCCATAGACCCTCTTGGGGCTTCTTCATCAAAGAAAAAAATTGAAAAAATGGACAAACTGTTAGATAGTTTGACTGCTGAAATGTCTAAGCTAAAAGACCGAGGGAAGATACCTGTGAGGGGTAAAGGGCCAAGTGATTTTATTCCCCGAAACCCTAATTTTGTCCCCTACAAAAGAGGCAACCCCCCAGTCTAGATCCTCAGAAGGGAAAGGAATCAAGTTGAATATCAGAGAATCAGAGCTCCTTTTCATAATGTTGTACTAGAAGAAGAACCATAGTTCATTCAGCAAGGAGAGGTTGAAGACAACATCAACTGCATGGAGGATGAAGTTGACTATTATTTTTTGACACAGGCAGACTATGAGGAAGCCGTAATGGATGAGGAGATAAGTGAAGAAGCAGTATATCAGTCAGATGATCAAGGAGGTTATAATCTGAGGTCCAGGATGATTGCTCCCCCTAAGAAGAATGATTTTCCTACAAAGCAGCCTACTGCACCTGCTAAAAAGGTTATTGTTCCACCAAAGAAAATGGCTGTCATTTCCAAACAGCTGCAAAAGCCAGTACATTCATCAACCTATGATCCTTTCCAACTCAAAGCCCCAGTACAAGAGGTAAGGTTTCCTAATAAACTGCATTATTCTTTCAATATTGAGTCAGAGATTTAGAAATTGAAGATCCCTTTCCCATTAATAGAGCTAATGAAAAATGATGCATTCAAATATTCAATACTGAAGTCCCTTCAACTGAAGATACATATAGATACTAACTTTGTCAATCTACAATATGATAAACCTATTGTAACCCTAGGCCTTATGATTGAAGAGATGAATGAGTCATGCCCACCTTTCTACATATCTTTGAATATCCATGATAAAGTCCTTCATAACTGTTTGCTAGACTTAGGAGCTTCCCATAGCCTAATGCCAAAAGCTGTGATGGATGAGCTTGTCCTCAGCATTACAAAACCCTACCATGATTTGTTCTCCTTTGACTCCAGAAAGGTCAAGTGCTTGGGCCTCATTAAATACCTTGTTGTAAACCTATCTCAGCTACCCTCAAAAAGCATAGTGATGGACATTGTAGTGGCTGATATCCCTCCTAAATTTGGTCTCTTACTGTCTCGATCATGGAGTAAAAGGATAGGTGGCACCCTTCATATGGACCTTGCATATGCTACAATCCCAATGTTTGGAGGGGATACCAAGAGGCTTTACAGAGAGAATCAGCTTGCCTACATCATAAGCAATGAAAAGAATTCAGTGAACCACCCCATCTATGCAGTAGACACAGATTTTGGGTCATGCATTCTGCAAATAGATGATTCTCAACAAATACCAGTCCATATTACTAAGCCCTCCTGTCAGCAGCCCAAAGAAGTGACCACATCAGTCTGGAACATCTATTTTGATGGGGCTAGCACTCAAAACTTAGCAGGTGCAGGTGTAGTATTGATCTCTCCATCCAAAGAGACTATTCATATGTATTATAAGATTGAGTTTAAAACCACTAACAATATAGCAGAATATGTAGCCTTGCTGTTAGGAGTGAAAGCTACCAAGGAAATGGGGATCATGTGCATGAAAATTTTTGGAGATGCAGACCTTATTATATAGCAGGTCAACAACACCTTTCAAGCAAAAAATTGTCAGACTAAAGGCTTACAGATATGAGGTATGGAAAATCAGAGACTCCTTTATGTTTTTTGAAATGTCATATATACCTAGGGCTATGAATCACCTGGCTTATTCCCGTGCTGTCTCTACAAGTCTGCTTGTTCCCCCTTTACCTCCTAGGCTCAACTATGATATTCAAGTCAAGTACAAACCTTCCCTACCATATAATGTGAAATTTTGGAAGGTGTTTGAGAATGATGATGAGCTTAGTAAATTCCTCCAGGTAGTAGAAGAATTCTCTAATATGCATATATATCAATAAAACCTAAACATGGAAGAATCCCAATAGCTCAAGTTGAAAGATAAAGTAGCTGATCAGAATATTTTTCAATTACCTAGTAATTGTATACCTCGGGGTTTGGTACCCTTGGAATATCTATTTGATCATAATGATATCCCTCTCAAGCCTGCCAAAAAGGAGCAAGACCCTATTGTCCAAGAGAAAAACATAGGTAGCCAAATCCATCCAAAACTTATAAATCTATCCATTGAGTTGACTATTGATCAGAGGTCCAAATTTTGTGTCTTGATAAAAGAATTTGCTGATATCTTTGCCTAGGAGTATAGTGACTTAAAAACCTATGACACCAATATCATCCAACACAGGATTCCCTTGGAGAAGTACACCATCCCTTTCAAACAGAATATGAGATCGATTAGTCCTCTCCTACTACCTATAATTGAAAAAGAAATCCATAAGCTCCTCAAAGCCAAAATCATAATTCCCCTCAGGTATTCCAAATGGATTGCAAACTTAGTGGTGGTAAGGAAGAGGAATGGGAATATTAGGTTATGTGTGGATTTCAGAAATCTGAACAAGTGCTCCAATAAAGACAACTATCCACTACCAAAGATGGAACACCTATTGCAAAGAGTCTTAGGGGGTAGTGTCATGTCATTTCTGGATGGTTTCTCTAGATACAACCAAGTTGTTGTGCACCCTAATGACCAAGAGAAGACTTCTTTTACCAATCCCTGGGGCACTTTCATGTATGCCAAAATGCCATTTGGATTGATGAATGTTGGGGCCACTTTCAGAGAGCCATGGACCTAGCTTTTGTAGGATTGAAAGACAAATTTGTTCTTATCTACCTGGATGACCTCACTGTTTACTTTCACAGCCATCGTGAACATTTGCAGCACTTGAGGAGGGTATTTCTGAAATGTAGGAGGTTTGGGATATCAGTCAACCCTAAGAAGTCCCAATTTGCACTCAGTGAGGGGAAACTCCTAGGTCACATAGTCTTAGCTGAAGGTGAAAAAATTGATCCGGTTAGGGTTGAAGCAATCCAGAAGTTGTCCATACCTAGGTCAAAAAGGGATATTCAGTCCTTTCTGGGTAAGATAAATTTTGTCAGGAGGTTCATCCCTAAATTTTCTGAGTTGGTAAAGCACATAACATCTATGTTGAAAAATTATGTAGAAATCAAATGGACTTACAAGGAAAGAAGTTCTTTTGAAGAAATCAAGAAGGCTATCATGGAAGCCCCCACTGTGATTAGTCCAGACTATACCAAGAGTTTTTACATCTTCTCCTTTGCATCCTATGACACAGTGGTAGCTGTGCTATTACAAAAAGATGATGAAGGTCTTGATCATCCAATTCCATTGAGGGATGCTGAACTGAAGTATGATCCCATTGAGAATAAGGCTTATTCTCTCATCAAGTCATTGAAAACTTTTAGGATTTACATCCTACATGCAAAATTACTTGCCTATGTCCCTTCAGATGTTGTAAAAGATGTTTTGACTCAGCCTGACATTGATGGAAAGAGAGCTAAATGGATTGCCAAGATTATTGAGTTTGACATAGAGGTAAATCCCACCAAGCTAGTAAGAGGCCAAGGTATGGCCAAGCTCATGGCTAAAGAAAACTGTGAACTAATGGGGATAAACTTCACTTGTGTAAATTCAGCAAATTTGCAAACTGAAGTAGCAGCAGAAGTAGTTCAGGATCAGAATGGCATTCAACAAGTGGCTGACAACTTGTCCTCATGTGATTGGCACGTAGGTATTATTCATTTCCTATAAAAATTATAAGTTCCTCTTGGTCTCACTCCAAATCAAGCACAATCTCTTAAACTAAAAACTGTTAAATTTTGTGTAATTGATAAACTGTTGTATTGGAAAGATTTTTCTAGTGTTTTGTTGAGGTGTCTAGATAAAGAAGAATTAGTTCAGGTCATGCATCACTTTCATTCAAGCACATGTGGAGGCCATCATTACTGGAAGACCATAACCCACAATATTCTGAGGGATAGGTACTATTGTCCTATCCTTTTTGCTGATGTGTGTACCTTTGTGAGAGCTTGTGACCAATGCCAAGGATTTATAGTGAAGCAACAGCTCAGATCCTTGCCCGTTAGGCCTATTGTAGTGAATGGGCCTTTCTAGCAATGGGGTCTGGATTTCATAGGTGAAATAAATCCCTCATTGAGTGGTCAGCATAAATGGATCCTAGTAGCCACAGACTACTTCACCAAGTGGATAGAGGCGGTAACCACCAGGAATGCAACTCATCAGGTCATCATGAAGTTTTTATATGAGAATATCTTTATCAGTTTTTGTTGCCTAGTAAGGCTAGTGACTAATAATGCAACATATTTCAAAGTCGGGGCATTGGTTAACATGTCTGAGTCAATGGGAATTTAGCTGGTGCATTCCGCATCTTATTACCCTCAAGGCAATGGCATGGTTGAGTCATCCAACAAAAGTTTAGTCAGGATCATCAGAAAACTATTGGAGACAAATCAGAAAAGTTGGGAATCTAAGCTAAAGTTTGCTTTATGGGATGATAGGGTAACAGACAAGAGATCTATAGGGACTTCTCCCTTCAAATTAGTTTATGGTACTGAGGCCATTTTTCCCATTCAGCTAATTCTGCCAGTAGCAAAATTCTTTGAGGAGGAGGAAGATGAACCAAATGATATGGTGAGGAGGAGGATGGATTTGGTGGAGTTCCATCAAGTCAGGGAACAAGTGATAGGAAAGTTAGAAGCTCATCAACAAAATATGAAGGTCATGTTTGAAAAAAGGGCAAAAGTGGACAACTTTCAAGCTGGATATCGGATCCTCAAGTGGGATACTATCAGGCAGGACAAGGGAAAACATGGGAAGTTTGACTCTCTGTGGATTGGCCCTTTTGTGATAGCTCAGATATAGAAGAACAACACCTACAAATTGCAAAATATGGAAGGGGAGGAGGTGTTTGATGGCCCAGTGAATGGGCGATTTCTGAAACTCTATTTTATCTGAGGCTCTGAGGTCTTGTTATTGTAAAATATTAGTTAGTAGGTTGTTTTTGCTTACAAAATAAACTCCATGCCCAATCGAACAGTAGATGATAGTTTTAAATTCTTTAGTTGTTTTCTAGAAAAGGCATTTTGGTCTGGGGTTCTTGGGACCTCACAGGAAGGTTCCCATCCCCAAGTAGGAGCGAGATGTTATCTCCCAAAATAAATTTATTTTTCAATAAGTTCACTCAGAAAATTTATTTTTTATAGGATGAAGAATTCAAGTCATGTTATGAAATATTTTAATGTGACTAACAAATTGTGGATCTCTGGTATTTCAATATTTGATAAAATTGAATTTTTTAGCTTTTAGTGGATTAGGGAGGTTTTCCAATGGCTCATTCACCACCGAAAAGATTTGGTTTCGAAAGCCAACAGTTTAAAGCAGGATCATATTTATCCACCAAAAGATAGCTCATTCAGTTATTCATTAAAAGGGACTTTCAGTGGCTTAGGCGAGACATAAAAATAGCTCATTAGCCATCGAAAAGTGTTGGTTTCAGCATCTTAGTGAGCGGTCGAAGGAGGGAATTAACCACCGAAATCAAATGAAATGCATTGGGGAAAAGTCTGTTTTAGTGGCTTAGGAAAAAGCATTGATGGTTCACTAGCCACCGAAAGGGCTGTCTTTTGGTGGTTAAAGGAGGAGATCCTAAGAGACTATAACTCGCCGAAAGCAAGTTTTACAAGACCGTTTAGAAATAAAGTTTTGGTGGCTTAGGAAAATAGGTTATTGGTTCATTAGCCACCAAAATCTTTGGTTTTGGTAGCTAGCATACAAAATCTTGGGTGCCCTTAACCACTGAAAAGGTTGAAAGAGGAAACGGTTAACTGCTTATCAAATCAAAGCTCGTCAGCATAGTAGAGATCATGATAGGGCATGATAAACCACCAAAAGGACAGGGAAAATGCATCAAGGAATAAGTAAATGATTGAGGAGGTATTTATTTATCTAATGAGGACCGATGTGATTCAAAACCCCAGTATTCCCTCCATCTTTCCAATGAACTGCAGAAAATCTCCACTGAATATCTAGTTTGAATTAAAAATGATTGTTGGGCAAGTGGTCTTGAAAATATTACCAAAGTCCATTGTCCTCTTACCCAAGAAATTTTCAAGCAGTTAAAAACCTCATAATCAATGCTTTATCCTCCAGTACACTACACCTTCGATTGCATGAATCCTCACCACTCAAATCCACCTCTGAAAGTCAAATTGCTAAAACTCTTCCACATAACTTGAATTGAATTTTTGCAGGCACTCAGGAGCACATTCAGCAAATGAAGAACAGAGGTCCTGCTCTCAGGCAAGAATTAAGAGACATTAGCTACCTGGAAGCACATCCATAATTCTTCCAGTTCTTCAAAGATGTTGGCTGCTACAAATTTTGTGAGAAAGTTCAAGGTTCACACCAGCAGGTGTCTGAGGCATTCGCTCTCTCTTTCGATGGCTCCAAGGCCCTCGTAGGTAAGAAGGAATTCATGGCGTATGAAACCCTAATTTTAGAGGTGACTGAACTCTCTAGAACCGGGGAAAAGTGGTTTAAAACCACCATTACAAAAAATGTGGAGTTCAGATCTTATTTGAATCCTGAACACAGAGTGGTGGTGTGGAAGAAAAGTGTCCCATCCACTTGGCTAGAAGAGAGGTGGCAACAATTACTAAATGCCAGTGTGGTATATATAACTTGTGAAGGAAGATATAATAGGGCCATGATTTACCGTGGCCCTTCATAGGAAATAGCCCACTAATATTACCTTTCTACTTACACTTGAGCCTGGAAAAAATGGCACACCAGGTGAAGGCTCAACCAACTAAGATTGTTGGAATATTGTCTCACCATGGCCTTATACAACTCCTTATCAAAGAATTGCTAAAGAGGAGAAATATGGCATGGACACATTTCTTGTTTTGGAATGGTTTTGAAATAGGCCTGCAGCCAGAAGAGAAGGGTAAGTCTCCTTTGAAAAAGTCTAGCACCCCAAGGAGTGGAAAGAGGAAAAGAAGGAATATCTCCCCAACAACAACAAAATAGCCTCCTTCCTCTTCCAAAACCAGGAAGGTTAAAACAAATCTAGATTTTAGTGAAAAGCGCCAGGAAATCGCAGCACATAGTGGGAACATTTTGAACCTGTCCTACTCAGATTCAGAAGAAGAAAGAGAGGAAGGTGTCGACCTAGCAGTGCAGGTTGTAGCAGGAAATGAAGAAATCCCATCACCTACACCAAAAGAACAAGATGAACCAGTAGAAAAGGATTCCTCTAGCAAGCCCATGACATAGAGGATAAATCAGTTGCTAAGACAAGTGTATGAGACGAACATTTTAGAAAGAGAGATAAAGAAAAACAATGCTATATTGACCAATAAGAATAAGCAGTTGCACAATTCTTTCCTAGAGATAAGAAGAAGGTATATCTTTCTAAAAATATCAAACCTAAGATACATGAAGGACAACACTAGGCTGTACATAATGATCAGGCTTTTGAGGCTGCAAGTGAAGAATGCCAAAACAAACCCTAGCACTCATCTTACACTACAAAACCCTAGCTGAAGCAACAGTAACCCTTCAGCATCCAGAATCAAGCTAGGCTGTTGCTAACCTTCCAAACATTGAGCAGGATGAATAAAAGTCAGAAAATAAGCAACAGAATTAAAAAGCATAATTTTGGAGGCTGCTTAAAATGTTTTGAAAAATAGGGCTTTCGGTGGCTTAGGCGGATGCTGTAGTGGTTCATTAGCCACCGAAAGTAGCACTTTCAGCAACTAACAGACCCGACATTTTGATCCCTTAACCACCGAAAGCATAAAGAGGCATAGGATCAAATTTTGGCACAAAGGACTGGTTTTGGGCAAACATAAATAGCTCAGGGATGAAGTATAAAGATGTAATGCACTAAAGAACAACATCAGGGAAGGTATGCTCTAGTTTTGTAGTTAAATAAAAGAAAAAAGGGTCACAAACACTAATTGTCTAGCAAACAGTGACTTATCTGACAGAGGACCAGTTGCAGTTTATTCCCAGTACTCAATTCAGTCATCAAAGAGTGCAAACAGTGAACGAGTTTTATAGTTAGACAGACTAGTAGTTAAAATTAGGGTTTTTAACCTAATTCTGCAAAAAACAATTATTATGTCTATTTTTAGTAAATCAGATCCAATTTTTCAGGATTTGACTATTTTGTAAAGGCTATAAAGCCTAAGACTTATGTTATTAAAAATTTTTGACTTTGGGGACTTGTAGACCATTACTATTTTCAAGCTTTTCATATTGCTCATGACCTAATATAATCTCTTTTGCTATCATATGTTCAGCTTCCATTTATTGTCTATTCTGTGTTGATGCTTGAATTTGTTATTCAGGTTTATTCAGGTTAATTAATGTCTGATAGTTTTCATCCTATTGGCATATTGATGATTTGAATTATAAGTAATTTTCTTGTTATGATTAGCCATTTATATATATCTATTTTATGTATGAATCTGCCAGCATGATAAGTTCTCCATCTCTGCACCATATTATCAAACCTCTGAATAGTGGTAGTTAGAAGCCTTATCCCTGATTGAGTTTCATGGATGTCATGAGAGTGTGAGGTATTTTAGGTCACATGACTTGATCCACTTAGAAAACCATAAAAATGTTTAAGTTACCGGGAATCCTCGAGCTGCAACCTATAGGAGTTTCCTGGAGTGATAACAGATGCCTTTTGAGGAACAATAGAAGGTTCAATACTTTTGTTTCAAGTATAAGCAGTTCAATTTTGTTGGGAAAAAAAATATGTTTTGCATGTCTCAGACTATTAGAATAATCAACCCATATTTAGCTACCTTAGACATTAATTAATCCATTTCTGTCTTATTTTCCTAGTTTCCATATTCCACCTTATGCAAGTTGTCATCTACACATCCATAGTGGTCCAACTTGCTAATTTTGAGTCATGGAGCACTTGGGAAACCTCCTGGAATCAAATCTACTTTATTCCTGGCCTCCCTAGCACATGTCTGCTTTTTCTGCTTTATTGCCTGCTTTTTCAGTGTTTTAAGGCAATTGGGAAAGTTTGACTAGGTGAAGTTAACTTGTTTTTTGTCCTCCACATCCTCCACTCTTTTCTCCTATGAAAAGCATGTATGAGTTGTCCTTCCATCCACTATTAGCTTTCCTAATTGATTTTTCCAATTCGTTAGCTCCTAGACAGTTTTGGAAACTGCTTTATGCACCTATGGGGGATTTGCTTAGATTTAGTAAGCCTGCTTTTGACTAGATTCGAATGGCATATTCATGCATTTGAATCCCTCATGTAATTATTTCTTATGGTAGCATATGATTTCATAGGGTTGGCTATTGTACACTTATTCAATACAGTTTAGTGTTCAGCTCCATATTCAGTCTCTTTTGTGAGAAATTTTGCATGTGTAATTGGCAATTAATGTGAGTGTAATTGTTCTAACACTGGTTCAATTTACACATGGTATCAGAGCCTTTGTATATTGATTTCTCTCCTTCCAATTTGTTTTGCAGGTTCGACATCATTGACTGGGAGCATTCTACTGCCTGCCGGGACAATTTCTGAGCTATGGATCAATCTCAGAAGATCATCTTGACTCCATTTAAATTCTTTGAATGGGAAGTAGATATGGAGATACTGTTGAGAGTGAAATGCCTCTACAGAGTGACTATGGCAACAGAATCAGAGCCCAATGTAGCTGCAGAGAAGATAAAATGGCACAACAGGAGGGATGAGGCCTATGGTCTCTTGTGTCTGAGTATATCCAGAGACCTCCTTTTCCATCTTGATGTATTGACATCACCGAATGAAGTATGGGAGAATCTTGTTGATATTTTTGGAAAGAAAAATGAGATGAGGGGACATCAAATCGAAAATGAATTGATCTCCCTGAGTCCCAATAGCTTTGAATCCCTGCAACTATATTTTTCCAAGTTCAAAGCACTTGTTTTGCAGCTAAAACAATGTGGGATCGAAAAAAAAGGATGATCAGCTGGTCTTGTCCATACTCTTGAAGCTTCGCGTTGACTATTCAGTGTTTTTTTCGACCTTCTATGCCACAAAGTTGACAGCTCGATCTTGGAAGATGCCTAGCCTTGCAGATTTCATGGAATCTCTCACACAAGAACAAGATAAATTCGTGATGATGGGCACCATCAAACCATCCAAAGACCAAGCTCTGGTTGCTGGAGATTCGAGGGTGGATTCAAAAAGAAAAAAGAAAGTTAAAAAGCCCCCTGAGCAAAAGAGAGACAAGAACAAGTCTCCAGAGGAGCCTCAAGGTTCCAAGAAGAACTACCAGAAGAAGAAGAACAAAGGAGAAATGAACAAGTGTGCATACTATAGTAAGGGCAATCATTCTGAGAGCTCTTGCATGAAGAAGCAAATAGACATGCTGACCTAACTCTTGGAGAAGAATGGAATCTCCCTTCTAGACAGCTCAAAGAAGAGAGAAGGAGGATCAAGTTCAGAAGACAGAGAGAGAGTTCATGCATTGGTTGCTGGCACATCAAGCTCACCTAGTTTCATCATTGATTTTGGAGCTTCAAGACATATGGTTTCGAGCAAGGAGGCATTCACCTCACTTGACATGTCGAAAGGTCCACCAATAGTACTGGGAGATGAATCTCTCACTGAAAGTTTGGGCAAAGGGAGGATTGATCTTAATCATGGTAAGTTCAGCAATGTGTTGTATGTTCCGGGTCTTTCCTCTAACCTCTTATCAGTGTATCAGATGACCCACACAGGGTCTCCAAAGAAGGTCATATTCTGCCCTGATGAAGTTGAGATCACAGAGATCTCAAGTGGTAAAGTCATTGCAAAAGGAGTTGCAAATCATACTTCAAAGGTATACATGTTCTCACACTTCCTACCGTACTCAAACCCCTCTGCTCTTCTGATTCATGCTAATGAGGAAAGCAAGTTTTGGCATGAAAGATTTGGCCACCTAACTTACAAGTATCTTTCTGATCTTAGTGAAAAAGATATGGTCATAGGGTTACCAAAGATAAAATTTTCCAAAGGAGTCTGCCAAGGTTGCATCCTAGGAAAACACCCAGAGCATAAATTTGAGAGAGATAGTCATGAGAGAACCTCTGCACCTCTTGAGTTGATCCACAGTGATGTTGCTGGCCCATTCCCTCATATGTCCATGATTCAGGACAAATATGCATTGAATTTCATAGATGACTTTTCCACGTATTGCTGGGTTCACTTCCTGAAACACAAGTCTGAAGTTTTTGGCCTCTTCAAAGTCTTTAAGGCTTTGGTTGAAAACCAGTCTAGGAGGAAACTCAAGGTCCTCAGATCTGAAAATGGTGGTGAGTATGTCAAGTCTAAGTTTATTCAATATTGTGTAGATGCAGGTATTTAGATGTAGCATTCTATCCCTTACACACCACATCAGAATGGTGTTGCAGAGAGGAAGAACATATCACTAAAAGAGATGGCAACCTGCATGATGGAGGCTAAGACTTTGCCACCAAAGTACTGGGCCGAAGCTATAAAATATGCAGCCTATATCCATAATAGGGTACCTCATAAAAATATTGAAGGTATGACTCCTTTCGAAGCATGGAGTGGGCACAAGCCAGATGTGACCCATTTCAGGATTTTTGGCTCAAGGGCTTGGGCTAGAATTCCAACAGAAAAGAGAAAGGCTTTGCAGCCCCAAAGCGAAGAGTGTCTATTTGTTGAGTACTCTAAAGATTCAAAAGGGTACAAGCTGATCAATTTGAGCACAAAAAAATCCTTCATTGAAAGGTGTGCTCAGTTTCAAGAAGAACCCCTAGCAGCAGTGGAAGTTGGAGAAGCCTCTTCACCACCAGAACCTTTGAATGTAAGTGAAGAGATAGTTGAACATGATGATTCTAATATGTCTGATAGCGATGATTTTATTGCAGATCCTAACATCCCTACGAGGCAAAAATGGGTAGAAAATACCATTCATGCAGCTAGAGAGCTAGCTGGAAATCCTAATGACCCTAGGAGGACTAGATCTCAATTTGAGAGTGATCTATGCATGAAAGATCCTACGTTTGCTAAGAAATGCTATCTGATGGTGGAATCAAATCCTCAAACATATGAAGATGAAGCAGGATATCCAATATGGCAAGCATCCATGAAGGAAGAGTTCAACTCACTCCAGAAGAGCAACACTTGGGAGCTGGTTGATCTTCCCCCAGGGAGGAAGCTAGTTCAGTGTAAGTGGGTGTACAAGACCAAATTTTCTGCTAATGGCTCACCTCTAAAGGACAAGGCCAGATTGGTAGCCAAGGGCTACTCATAGGTTCATGGCATAGAATACAATGAGACCTTTGCACCAGTGGCAAAGATGGGCTCCATCAGGCTAGCCTTAGCCATTACAGCTTCAAAGCAATGGGAGGTACATCACATGGATGTAAAGTGTGCCTTCCTGAATGGAGATATCACTGAAGAGATATACATGCAGCAGCCTCAAGGATTTTCTACTAACCCATCTCTTGTGTGCAGGCTAAAGAAGTCATTGTATGGGCTTAAGCAAGCCCCCAGGTCTTGGTATGCCAAGATTGATAACTTTCTTCTATCACTGAATTTTGTTCGATGCAAATCAGATCCAAATGTCTATTTGAAGTTGATTAATGGTTGATTAATTATCATTGTGTTATATGTTGATGACCTTCTCATTACAGGAAGCTCAAAGGATGAAATTGCTTCCTTGAAGGGTGCAATGAACCAAGCCTTCTCCATGACAGATTTGGGGCTATTGAGCCAATTCTTGGGGCTTGAGATTGCTCAAACCAAAGCTAGAATCAAGGTGCACCAGTCCAAGTATGCTTTGGATTTGCTGAACAAATTCAAAATGAAGGATTGCAAGCCAAGCAAGACTCCTTTCCTTTCAAGAGTGAAGCTTGAAGAAGCTGATTCTTCACTTATGGTAAACAATACACTATATAGGAAATTGATTGGATGTTTGTTGTATATTACACATACTATACCTGATATTTCTTATGCAGTAAGTGTGGCTTATAGATACATGGATCAGCCTCATGATATCCATTGGAAAGCAGCCAAAAGGATCCTTAACTTTGTTCAGGGAACAAGGACACATGGGATCTTCTATAAAGCTAAATCTAATCTTGATTTGATTGGGTTTACTGACAGTGATTGGGCAGGTGACAACATAGACAGAAAGTCAACATCGGGATATGTGTTCATGCTTGCAAAAGGGCCAATTAGCTGGTCAAGCAAGAAACAGAGTGCCATTGCACTCTCATCTACAGAAGCGGAGTACAGAGGAGTTGTAAATGCAGCAGCTCAATGTTTATGGTTGCAGGGGTTACTTGGAGAGTGTGGCTTCAAATCAGAATACTCAACTACTATCTACTATGATAATTAGAGTACCATTCGAATATGCAATGATCTAGTTCAGAAGCAGAGAACCAAACACATTGAGATCCATATGCACTACATCAGATAGCTTGTGCATGATGGCACCATTCACCTACTCTTCTGTTCATCTTCAGAACAAGTAGCTGATATCTTCACCAAATTTTTTTGTGAGAAGAAATTTAGCAATATCAAATCACTGCTGGGGATTACTGATCATGCTGTGAAGCATGAGTGATGACAAGATTTCCAAATTTTGTTTTACAGTCCATGTTTAAGGGAGGATTTTTCCATTGGGTTTTTGCCTCTTTCCTTGGTAAATGGACATGCATTATGTAAAGGTGAATAAGCCTTGTTGCTAGGCCCTAAAACTTTCTGATATATTACTCATAAGTCAGGCTTAAGGGGGGGTGTTAGAATAATCAACCCATAGTTAGCTACCTTAGACATTAATTAATCCATTTTTGTCTTATTTGCCTAGTTTCCATATTCCACCTTATGCAAGTTGTCATCTACACATCCATAGTGGTCCAACTTTATAATTTTGAGTCATGGAGTGCTTGGGAAACCTCCTGGAATCAAATCTGCTTTATTCCTGGCCTCCCTAGTGCATGTCTTCTTTTTCTACTTTATTGCCTGCGTTTTCAGTGTTTTAAGGCAATTGGGAATGTTTGACTAGGTGAAGTTAACTTGTTTTTTGTCCTCCACATACTCCACTCTTTTCTCCTATGAAAAGCATGTATGGGTTGTACTTCCATCCACTATTATCTTTCCTAATTGATTTTTCCAATTCGTGAGCTCCTAGACAATTTTGGAACTTTGCTTTATGCACCTATGGGGGATTTGCTTAGATTTAGTAAGCCTACTTTTGACTAGATCCGAATGGCATCTTCATGCATTTGAATCCCTCCTGTAATTATTTATTGTGGCAGCCTATGACTTCACAGGGTTGGCTATTGTACACTTATTCAATACAATTTAGTGTTCAGCTCCATATTCAGTCTCTTTTGTGAGTAATTTTGCATGTTTAATTGGCAATTGATGTGAGTGTAATTGTTCTAACACTGGGTTCAATTTCCACATAGACCTCCTTTGTTGTACTCATGACTTTAAAATTCCTTTTTATATAATATAATATCTTCCTGGTTTTTGTTAAAAAAACACAATGTCAAGGTCTATCCTCATAGAAAATGAAATTATTTCCCTAACTTTAAAATTAAAAGTATAGATAAAATTAGAAAATGCAGATATGTGCTTTGGAGGATTTAGAATAAAGAATACATGCTAAATTGGGTTTACAGGATGTTTCCCAAGTGCTCCATGACTCAGTTTTAGCATGTGTTGACTTCTAGGACTTGTAGAAGGAAACTAGCACGGAGTGGAATCTAGGAAACTAGGTAATAAGAAAAAAATAATTAAAATTAATGTCTAAGGTAGGTAAATATGGGTTGATTATTCTAACACCCCCCCTAATCCTGAATTTATGAGTAAATATCATAAAAATATAGGGCCTAGAAACAAGGTTTAGTCACCCTTTACATACTGCTTGTCCATACAACCAAGGAAAGAGGCAAAAACCCAAAGGGGAAATCCTCCCTTAAACATGGACAGGAAAAACAATTTTTTTGGAAATCTTGTCATCAATCATGCTTCACAGCATGATCATCAATCCCTTGTAGTGATTTGAGATTGCTGAAGGTCTTTTCACAAAAAAATTTGGTGAAGATGTCTGCTACTTGTTCTGAAGATGCACAGAAGAGTAGATCAATGGTGACATCATGCACAAGCTATCTGATGTAATGCATATGGATCTCAATGTGCTTTATTCATTGTCTCTAAACGGTATCATTGCATATCAAATGGTGCTATGATTATCACAGTAGATAATACTTTAAAACTCTGATTCGAAACCACATTCTCCAAGTATCCCTTGCAACCACAAACATTGTGTTGCTGCATTTACAATTCCTCTATACTTCGCTTCTGTAGATGAGAGTGCTATGGCACTCTGCTTCTTGCTTTACCAGCTGATTGTTCCTTCTGCAAGCATGAACACATGTCCTGATGCAGACTTTCGATCTGTGTTGTCACCTACCCAATCACTGTCAGTAAACCCAATCAAGTCAAGATCAGATTTTTCTTTGTCATTAGAGGAATTTTGGAGTCTAAAATGGGTATTATAAGAAAACGCACCAATAATAAGTTCTAGTGAGTTGGAATTCAAGAAACGATAGAATTCCAATAAAATGAGTCAACCATAATAGTTGAATTGACATATTTGTGATTAAAAAAAAACTACTTTTTTTGTTCGTATTTTCGACATATCTCCTTGTGCTTTTACTCAAATTTTGATCGGGAGAGCTCATTGGATGCAGAATTTGATTCTGCATCCAATGAGAACCCATACTGCATACTTTTAACGGCCCTTGCTACCCCCCAAAAAATAAATACCTGAAAAAAAAGTGATGATGACATCATCAATCACGTTTTTCAGGTATTTCTTTTTTTGGGGTAGCGAGGTCCATCAAAAGTATGCAGTGTGGGTACTCGTTGGATGCGGAGTCAAATTCCACATCCAACAAGCTCTCCCTATCGAAATTTGAGTAAAAACAAAAGGGATATATGTCGAAAATACGAACACAAAAACAAGTTTTTTTCTTTTTTCCTCAAAAATTAATAAATATTATTTTATTATTTTAACTATTATTTTATTATTTTCCTTTGGAGGCCCATTTCAGACCTCAAAATTCCTAATGTAGAATATGCCATGAGTTCTTATTCCTTGAAAAAAATTTAGGATCCTTTTGGCTGCTCTCCAATGGATCTCATGAGGCTGATACATGTATCTCGAAGCCACACTAACTGCATAAGATAGATCAGGTCGTGTGTGTGTAAGATAAATTAAGCACCCAATCAACTACCTATACAATGTATTATTTACAATAGGAGAAGAACCTACTTCTTCAAGCTTAACTCTTGAAAGGAAGGGAGTCTTGCTTGGCTTGCAATCTTTCATGTTGAACTTTTTTAGAAAATACATAGCATACTTGGACAAATGTGCTTTGATTCCATGTTGGTATTGAGCAATTTTGAGACCCAAGAATTGGCCCAACAATCCCAAATCTATCATGGAAAATGCATGGTTCATTGCATCCTTCAAGGAGGCAATCTCTTTCTTTGAACTTCCTGTAATCAAAAGGTCATCCACATACAAGACAATAATCATCAAAGAACCATGAATCAGCTTTAAATATACATTAGGATCATACTTGCATCGAACAAAACTCAGTGATAGAAAAACCCATCAATCTTGGCATACCAAGCCCTGGGGGCTTGCTTGAGCCCATACAATGATTTCTTTAACCTGCACACTAAACATGTATTAGAAATAAACCCTTCAGGTTTTTGCAGGTAAGTCTCTTCAGTGAGATCTCCATTTAGGAAAGAACACTTCACATCCATGTGATGTACCTCCCAATGCTTCGAAGCTGCAATGGCTAGAGCTATCCTTATGGAGTCCATATTTTCCATTGGTGCAAAGGTTTCATTGTATTCAATACCATGTACTTGTGAGTATCCCTTGGATATCAATCTTGCCTTATATTTAAAAGGTGAACCGTCAGCAACAAACTTAGTCTTGAAAACCCACTTACATTGAAATAGCTTCCTCCCTGGGGGAAGATCAACCAGTTCCCAAGTGTTGGCCTTCTGGAGCGAGCTGAATTCTTCTTTCATGGTAGTTTTCCATCTTGGATGATCTGCTGCATCTTCATATTCTTGTGGATCTGATTCAACTGTCAGATAGCACTTCTCAATAAATAGAGGATCTTGCACACAAAGGGAACTCTCAAACTGAGATCTAGTCCTCCTAGTGTCACTAGGATTTCAAGCTAGTTCCCCAGTTGCATGAATGGTATTTGCTGCCCATTTTAGTCTTGTAGGATTGTTAGGATCTACAATCAAATCATCATTATCAGACATATCAGAATCAACAAACTCATTAGTCTCTCCACTTACAATCAATGGATCTGGTGGTGAAGAAGACTCTCCAACTTCGACTGCTACTAAAGGCTCTTCTTGGAACTGAACACTTCTTTCAATGAAATATTTGTTAGTACTCAATTTTATTAGCTTGTACCCTTTTGAATATTCGGAATACCCAACAAATAGGAACTCTTGTCTTTGGGGATGCAAAGCCTTCCTCTTTTCAGTTAGAATTCTAGCCCAAGCCTTTGAGCCAAAAATCTTAAAATGGGTCACATCTAGATTGTTCCCACTCCAAGATTCGAAAGGAGTCATACCATCAAGCTGCTTATGAGGCACCCTATTTTGGATGTAGGATGCATATTTTATAGCCTCGGCCCAAAACTTTGGTGGCAAAGTCTTAGCCTCCATCATGCAGGTTGCCATCTCCTTCAGTGATATGTTCTTTCTCTCAACAACACCATTTTGTTGTGGTGTGTAAGGGATTGAATGTTGCATCTGAATACCTACATATTTACAATATTGAATGACCTCAGACTTGACATACTCCACCATTTTCAGATCTGAGGATCTTGAGTTTCCTCCCAGACTGGTTTTCATCCAAGGCACTGAAGACTTTGAAGAGGTCAAAAACTTCAGACTTATGCTTTAGGAAGTAAACCAAACAATACCCGGAAAAGTAATCTATGAAGGTCAGTGCATATTTGTCTTGAATCATGGACATATGAGGGAATGGACCAGCAATGTCACTGTCAATCGGCTCAAGAGGTGCAGAGGTTCTCTCATGACTAGCTTTCTCATACTTATGCTCTGGGTGTTTTCCTAGGATACAACCTTCACAAACTCCCTTAGAAAACTTGATCTTTGGTAACCCTATGAACATATCTTTTTCACTCAAATAAAAAAGATACTTGTAGTTAAGATGGCCAAATATTTCATGCCACAGCTTGCTTGCTTCATTAGCATGAATCAGAAGAGCAGAGGGGTTTGAGTAGGGTAGAAAATGGGAAAACTTGTATACCTTCGAAGTGTGATCTACAACACCTTTTTCTATGACTTTACCATTCGAAATCTCAGTGATTTCAAAATCATCATGACAGAAGATTACCTTCTTTAGAGACCTAGTATGATTCATCTGATACACTGAAAAGATATTAGAGGCAAGAACTGGAACATACAACACATTATTGAACTTACCATGGTCACGATCAATCCTTCCCTTCCCTAAACTATCAATGAGAGAGTCATCTCCCAAAAATATTGGTGGACAATTCGACATGTCAAGAGAGGATAATATCTCTTTCGTCGAAACCATATGTCTAGAAGCTCTATATTCTATGATGAAGCTAGGTGAGCTCGATGTTCCAGCAACCAAGGCATGTAATCTCTCTCTGTCCTTTGAATTTGATCCTCATTCCCTCTTCTTTGAGCAATCAGGAAGGGAGATTTTATTCTTCTCCAGGAGTTGGGTCAACATGTCAATTTGCTTTTTCATACAAGAGCTCTCAGGATGATAGCCCTTACTACAGTATGCGCACTTGCTCATTTCTCCTTTGTTCTTCTTCTTCTGGGAGTTCTTCTTGGAACCTTGGGGCTCCTCTTGAGACTTGTTCTTGTCTCTCTTTTTCTCAAATGGTTTTTATATTTTTTCCTTCTTTTTAAATCCACCTTTGAATCTCCAACAACCAAATCTTGGTCTTTGGAAGGTTTGATGGTGCCCATCATCACCAACTTATCTTGCTCATGTGTGAGGGATTCCATGAACTCTGCAAGCTTAGGCATCTTCCAGGATCGAGCTGTCAACTTGGTGGCATGGAAGGTCGAAACAAACACTGAATAGTCAGGACCAATCTTAGAAAGTATGGCCAAAACTAGTTGCTCTTCCTTCTTTTTGATCCCACACTGTTTCAACTGCAAAACAAGGGCCTTAAACTTGGAAAGTAGATTTGCAATGACTCGAAGCTACTGGGACTCAAGGAGATCATCTCATTCTTGATTTGATGTCCTCTCATATCATCTGTCTTTCCAAAAATCTCTTCTAGCTTCTCCCACACTTCATTAGGTGATGTCAATCCATCAAGATGGAAGAGGAGGTCTCTTGAAATGCTCAGACACAAAAGACCATAGGAATCATCCCTCCTGTTTTGCCATTTAATTTTCTTGTTGCATTAGGCTCTCCCTCTGTTTCCATAGTTACCCTGTAGAGACCTTTCTCTCTCAACAATATCACCATCTCATCTTTCCACTCAAAGAAATTGAATGGAGTCAAGATGATCTTATGAGATTGGTCCATAGCTCAGAAACTGTGCCCTCCAGTCAGCAGAATGCGCTCCCAGTCAAGATGTCGAACTGCAATAGCAATAAGAAAGGAGAGAAATCAATCTACAAAGGCTCTGATACCATGTGGAAATTGAACCCAAGAGATAGAACAATTACACTCACAAAATTGCTAATCAAACATGCAAAATTCACATTAAAGGAGACTAAAATTGGAGCATAACACTGATCTGTATTCAATAAGTGTACAATAGCCAACCTTATGAAGTAATAGGCTGCTGCGATATATAAATACATGAGAGATTCGAATGCATAAGGATTCCATTCGAAATGGTAAAAAAGCAAGCTTACTAAATCCAGTCAAATCCCCCATAGGTGCATAAAGCAGTTTCCAAATCTACCAAGATGCTCACGAACTGGCTAAGTCAAGTAGGAAAGCTAATGAGGGATGAAAAGACAACTCATACATGCTTTTATTTGGAGAAAATTAGGGAGGATGATGTGGGCAAAAAGCAAGTCAACTACACCTAGTCTAGCTTTTTCTTTTGCCTTAAATCTCAATAAAACAGGCAGTTTTTTCAGAAAAAGTAGATATGCGCTTTGGAGGATCTGGAATAAAGAAAACATGCTAAATTGGGTTTCCAGGATGTTTCCCAAGCACTCCATGACTCATTTTTAGCATGTGTTGACTTCTAGGACTTGTAGAAGGAAACTAATATAGAGTGGAATATAGGAAACTAGGTAATAAGACAAAAACAATTAAAATTAATGTCTAAGGTAGGTAACTATGGGTTGATTATTCTAACAGGCCAGACACTTGTTAATTTTCAATCCCTCTGCACGTGATGGAATTTCTTATAAATTGAATGTCGCCGCCGACATTTTAAAACTTGTTTTCCAAAAATTACTTTACTTGTTTTTTTTAAAACTAATAATAAATATTAATAATAGTTAATGAGTAAAATAACTCATATAAAAATTCTAAAATTTAGATTTCCATAATAAATTGGAAACTAAGAAACATTTTACCATGAAATAAAGATTTTAAACATATATCCAATTGTTTTCTAGAATTTATTTCTTTTTCTCTATAACTTACAATGTACATTTAAGGCTTCTTAGGTTTCAAGTCATTACATAAATGTATTTTACAATTTAATTAATTTAAATCCCCATACTATATATTCTTGGTTTTATAACTTTTCTTTTTAATATTTTCTATAGAACATTTGTGTGACACATGTGACACATCTCACTTACTTCAGTTATAAAAAATGTCTCTCGTCATCATCGTCATCGTCGTCGTCATCATCATCATTATCATACCAGAAATAGTTTTTTCATAATATTAAAAGTGTTTCTCTGTTCTACTTACAAATTTGCAATCATCTTATGTTAAATTAAACTGAAAAATAAATTCATCAAAATATATCTCCCCTAATTAAGAAATGTCCTTCTCAAATGTTCATTGTACAGATGGTTATGTAATGTTATACATTCATAGCATAATACTCATTACAATAAAATTATTGTTAAAGAACTATTTTTCTAAAGATGTTATGAAACAAACTTTTATAAAACAAATAATGTTTAAATTTCAATATTAATTTTATTCATGCTTTAAATAAACATTTGTAAGAAACAATTAATAATTCCTAAAATTATTTGTAATTATTTTTTCTTTAATATTTTTGGATGAACTAACTCCTACAAATCTCACATGGAACATAGATACAATGCAATGATAATTTTGGCTCGATATTAAGTATCAAGTACTTATTTAATTTAATTTAAACAAGTGAAATAGCAGCAAGGCTGCTTATACCTGCCTCTTAGAAATATTTTATTAGATTGTGAAATAAAATTTAAAATTGTTTTTATTAGTATATAGTTTGATATTTGATTTGATAATTATTTTAGTTCTTAATTTTATATGAAAAATATTTTATTAAATTGTGAAATAAATTTTTATTTTTATTTTTTTTATTGATATATAGTTTGATATTTGATTTGATAATTATTTTAGTTAAATTATATATGAAAAATATTTTATGAAATTGTGAAATAAAATTTAAAATTGTTTTTATTAGTATATAGTTTGATATTTGATTTGATAATTATTTTAGTTAAATTATATATGAAAAATATTTTATGAAATTGTGAAATAAAATTTAAAATTGTTTTTATTGGTATATAGTTTGTTTTTTTAACACAACTAAATGATAAAAAAATCTCTCTTTTTAAAACCATCTATAAATAGCATATTAATTTTTAATTAGTAAACATACATAACCCATAACAACTAGTAACCACCATCCTTACTGTAAATCATGGATTGAATTAAGATAGATTAGTTTGATAATCTAATCTCAACAAATTCATCTCAGTTGACCGCTGACCACTAAATAGCTTCTTGATTTCCAATCCACCCTTCGTATTTGGCTCGGAAACATAGAAAGCAAGGCACCTATAACTATACGCCACGCTGGCATATTATTTGAATAGTATACCCTTAGTTCACGACATACGTCATCACAACCTCTATCGCAAAGCAAAGAGCCACCCAATGTTATCCTGCTCCACGTGGCCCCTCGAATGGTAGAAGTACAAACATTAGAAAACACCTGTTGGCTGCGAATTTCAAAGACACCCTTCGATCAAATTAAAATTGCTAAAATAGATTCCCCCATCAATTTGCACGCCTCCTCTTCGTTACACCTCTACAATCCCTGCTACTTATTTCTGTCTATTCGCACCATTTGTTCGTTAACTCAGTGCAAAGTGTTCAATCCTGGCACTAGAATGTGTAATTCGACACACTATGGCACCTGAAGTTTGGGTGTTCATTATTACATATATAATTTAATGGAAAACTGATGAGACCACACAATTCCCGGTGAACGATTAGTGTAGTTTTGTTTTTGCAAATTTGAACAAAGACAGTCACAACGGTGGTGAGAGAATCTTATGATGGCATAAGCACACACAGTTGCTCCACAGGATTACCCATGGTCAATGTCATCCCAAGGCAAATACAAGTTGTTAAGCGGGAATGAAATCCCTACTGTCGGCCTTGGCACCTAGAAAGCAGGTGAGGCTGCCGGCGATGCCATCTTCAACGCCATTGTGCAGGTAACAGACTTTTCATTTTGATTCTAGAATACCATGGTAGTTTGTAGTCTGGGCTCAATGAGGTTCATGAACTGTTATTAGAATTCTAGCCCACCATAATTTATTAGAATACCATGGCAGTTTGTAGTCTGGCTCACTGAGGTTAATGAAACTGTTCTTAGAATTCTAGCAAGCCATGTTATGTCTTATATGTCTTCAAATTCTAATTATGTATTAATGTGTTTACTGTAAGTAGATTTGTCGATAATTCTTGTTTGGTTACATCAGTATTCTTATAATCATAGTGCTATTCACAAATAACATTAAATCCCACTGTAAAATCACCTGTCTATTATATCTCATTCATGTATATCTTGTGTGATCTGTATATATCATTCTGAATTCTGAATACATCCTGTCGCTGTATATACGCCGTTAGATTTTTGCATGCAGCTAGGTTTTTGAATTGAAGCAGGGTGGTGGCCCTGATGGGTGGGCTGTAAAATCATCTATCTATCGTGTATTGCCCTTTGCCTTGAGATACGCCCTTGAGTTTCTTCACTGCAATTTGTCTTTGATCGAGCAGAACACCTTTGTACATCGTCCCGAATCCTCCTCTGCCCACTTCATCTCTGAAATTATTAGTCGCGGCTTTCAACTCTGCATATGTGAATCTGTTTGGCCCCCCTCTTGAAAGATTAAGTAGAATATCTAAGCTGAAAATTCCTGTTATGTCTCTATATTTGGCGTGCTGCCTCAGAAATGCCCAGAAAGCCAAAAGTCCGCAGAAAAGCTCGAT
This sequence comes from Pseudotsuga menziesii, assembly GCA_001517045.1. Classification (NCBI taxonomy): domain Eukaryota; kingdom Viridiplantae; phylum Streptophyta; class Pinopsida; order Pinales; family Pinaceae; genus Pseudotsuga; species Pseudotsuga menziesii. Next base: position 165,264 of record LPNX010691360.1, read on the forward strand.
GCCAAATATGGAGCAAATTATGATAAGATTACGCCTTGTATGATCGGAATTGTTTGGTGGAAACGACAGACTCCAGGTAGCCTCGCAAACTTTTTTGGTGACAGGGATTAACGACCAGGATGAAAGCGGAGGTTGCAAAGTCTAGTAATCAACGGTCCAGATCATAGCGGGGAATGATAGATCCAAAGTCCGATGCATATTTCGAAATTCCGTTGAGCCCCCAGAGACAAGAAGAAGGCGGGTAGGTGAAAAGTTACATATGATGTCATTGTTACCAGGTGTCGACCCAAATCCAAATAGCAAACTTTGAGGATGACATCATCCCTGCTTAACCAATAGCAACACAAATAAATACAATTTTAATAAATTTAAAAATTGTTATTTTTCATGTTACAAAGTTAAACTTTGGTATAGAGATTTTAATCTTTTAAATATGCACCGATATGCACCAACTAATACCCAAAGTCAACGCGGTTTGAATTCGATCGATTACAATATACCTGCTGAGGCAAGTATAATAAGGACTTAATTGATTTAATTTATACCCTAGTAAATCTTTATTGATTTGGATATTTTATATTTATTTATGATGATTTATTAATAATTTTATTTAATTTATAAAATAATAAATTTATATTTCTAATTAAGTTGATTCATTCAATTTGTATTATTATTTAATTTATTGTATTTATTAATAAACATAATAGTTTAATAAAAAATCATATAATTTTCAATAAAATTATGTCTATAATAGAGAAATAAAAATAATTATTTATTTAATTTATAAAATAATAAATCTATATTTCTAATTGAGTTGATTCATTCAATTTTTATTATTACTTAATTTATTGTATTTATTAATAAACATAATACTTTAATAAAAAAAATCATATAATTTTCAATAAAATTATGTCTCACAATAGAGGAATAAAAATTATGTAAAGTGATCTTACTTTACAAATAAATATTTGAATTCAAATTCAAAGCCTTAAGTTCAAATTAGGTCCTAAAACGTATTAAAAAACATGGCGTGTCCAAGGCAAGTGGCATGATTAATTTATTCATCTTCTCCAACCTCGTACGATGCAGCCTGTCACATAATATGGTGGTATCCTACTTGGCCGGGCAAATTTTTATTTTCAATCCATCTGATGGAATTTCTTATAAATTAATGTTTTTTCCTATATTTGGGCCTTTATTTCCGGAGAACAATATTCAACATGCAGCAGAATAATAAATGTTGTGGCGGTTGTATTGTGGGCAGTTGGATTTCAAACAGGTTGAGATCCAACGACCCACAGTACAGCCGTCGCAGCATTTATTACTCTGCTGCATGTATTTTTTGCCTTTATTTCCCATGATGAAAAAAATGAAAATGAACATTATCCAAATTGATTGTATTGCCATCTTCTGCAATTCAACCCTCATTGGTAACGTAGCATTACAAAATTTTATTTCTTCTCTTATTTCGGTGATGAGTAAATAGAATTTTTATTGAAAGCCTAAATTGAAAAAGTCTTTCTGTCAAATTGATTATAATTCTTGATCCTTGTGCAAATGATGCTAAAATAGGAATGAACTATGATATGAACAAAAGCAATCTACCTCGAGTAGACCAAGTCGGAACATACATGGGGAAAATTAAGGTTTTCCCAGCAACCATAGATGCACTAAAAGCTCTTTCCAATTCCGGGATCAATGTAAATCATATCTAGAAATATTCAATTGCAAGAAAATATTTAAACTATAATATATAACTATGAAATCTCTAGCATAAAATTATTAAAAACACTACTTTTTTCTCAAAAATGTACTTTAATATTAATTCCAAGTATTCTTAGTCTCGGAAAATGCCGTTTATATAAGGCAATATAAGGATTAAAAATAAAAACAAAGTACTAGAAAATATTAATACTCTTCCTCCCTCACACTCCAACTGCATACCTAGCAGTGCAAATAAAGGGATGATTTTCCCAAAAATAGGAAATCTCAATCAACTTGCCCCAAACTACTAAAGAGTATTTATTGGAAAATAATGTAAAACCCTACCACTTCAATCGAGTACTCAATTTTGCATTTGATAAACTAACTCTACTAAAATACCATCAATAAAGTAAATAAGAATACAATAACACATACTATAACACACACTCCTCAATTTCCAATCACGTGTATTCAATATCCACTTCTTCTTAGCAGCTGCCTTGGTGACCTTTGGAGATATTATAGCAATTAAACTGTAGTATGTGCATCAATCTCTCTGGAATACTACTAGTATGTGTTTATCTCTCCGAAATACTCCTAATCAACATCTTCATTGTTTATCATGAGTTACTTACCACATATATCTTGTATTGTAAGATTTTTTTAATACAATTTGATTGAAATTCATTATTTCCATCTTCTTTTTTCATTCACCATTGTTATGTGTCATTCATTGTTATATAGATCCTCTGTGTAGGGATTAACATGATATCAGATCCTATGGGATGGTAGAAGGGATTATCAACACACTTTTTTTGTAGGTAGTGAAGACAAAATAAAGAAGCAGGAAAGATGAAATTTCCTACATTTGCAATTCTAACACCATATAATTACTTTTAATGAAACCCTAGAATTCTATAGTAGCTCCGGAGTAGAGGCTTGTATTGGATATCCATGGCCATAAGAGAAGAATCCACCTCAGCAGTGGGATATTCAAAGTAATTCAGTCACATGAATGAGGCTCATAGTCTACTATTCATGCTTATTTCTCTTGATCTTTGGTTCAACATCAATGCATGGAAGAATCCAAATGAGATTTGGAAAACATTCACTGGTCTCTTTGGTAAGAAGGATGGAATGAGGGGCCTTGTGCTCGAATTAGAACTAAACTCCTTGGATCCGAAGAGCTTTGACAATGGCATGTCCCCAAATAAAATATTTTCCAAATAATACTACTTGCAAATAATGTTCCACCAACCTACTAGTTACCTAAGTTGAGATAGAGACATAAATTTTTTAATAAGGGGCTATGGGATCCAAACTTACTTTATTTTACCATATTCACATTTAAAGGGGTCACATAAATGATAAATCGTAATAAAATAAGGTGGCACGAGTTTGGGAAGACACTTGGAAGCTTGTGGAGCCTTTGGGTGACTATATTCCCCACGCACTTGGCACTATCTTCATTCAAATTTGAACACATGGGTAATGTAATGCTATTGGAGGGTGATGTGGTGTCAAATAGAATACAATGAGCCAAGGAATTTGAATTGGTAAAGGAGAGTAACTCCCATGGAAGGGGAAGAGACTAGAAGACAAGGTGTTCCACTTGGAAGGAGATTACATGCACTCTATGACAACAAATGATCAAAGATTCTATGATAAGTATGAAAAATTGAGACCTGATTGTAGAAATATGACAAATATGACATGAAAAGGCTAAAAATAACAACCAATAGGTCTAATTTGGGAGTTAGAGGAATCCATTTGAATTAGGGAAATAATTGGAGCATGAAGAGGAAGACAAGTGTCATGAGAGGTACTAAACCACTCATATGAGTTGGAGGAATCCCATGGAGGGAAATTAGACCTTATTAGGCCTCATGAAGTTAATAAAAGGATTTCATGAGGAACGAGTATATATTTTGATCATGTTTTAACTGGCTTTTGGCATTTTGAAGAGCTTTTGCTTATCCAGTGCACGATGAGTGTTCACTCTCCCTACTTGTGAACCAAATTCGAGGGAGTTGGATTCCTTTCCAATTTGGTTGATGGAGATGCCATTAATACCTCTCATTGGAGTTTAATGAAGGAGTTTTATTTGTAGGTTAAATTTCCATAGATTTATTTTCTCATATATCTCCCTATTCTCTCATTCCTTCTTCTCCATTCCCCCACACTCTCACATTGAGGGTGCACTTGTTGGAGTGGTGCTTGTGCTTTTATAAGTATACTTGATGCCAAATATTTGATATATTATGTATGTCTCTTTAATATATTTTCCATATTATCCACAGGTCTAAATATCATAAATACATGTATGAAAGGATTGCATTCCCATGCTCTTGAATAACTAGTTTTCATGGATTTTGCTTCAATCTTGAAGTAGTTCTATATAAGATTTGTATGAGGGATATTAACTGAGTTTGATGATGTTGTGAAAGCCATATATGATTTATTACTCTGTAATTTCATGTCCCTATTCTTTGTGTCTTGAAATCCAAGAAATCTATATGTGAAACAATTGCAATTCCATGTTATTAAATCACTAGTTTTCATGTATTTGACTTCCATACTGAATGAGTTGTAAACCGGACTTGTTTGAAGGGATTTATATGATGTTTAACAATTTTTGGGAAGAAAATTGTATCCTATATATGGTCTATATATTCCACATCCCGATCTTAACCTTTAACTCTACCTTTCATACATCGAGCTAGTTATGCGATTTCCCCATAAGCAATTTCGCTAAAAGTGGTCATGCGAATGTTGCACTTTATAATCAATTTATGGAGATATTAACATGATTAATTACATCCACTAATTTCTGATATTCATACCCATACTATTTCCTCAAATTTAGAAGGTTCGTACAACATTTGGAAAGCCAAAAGTGTGATCTAGACTTGGGGGTCTTAAAATCGATTTCCTAGTGTCTTTGTACTTCTTTCCCTATGGACAAAATAAAGTTTCAGAAGAAATTAGAAAGTGTATGAGAATTTATATTATGAATTATTTTTTCCTAATACCCCTCAAGTTATTCCATACAAAATTTGAATTCATTTTGGTACATTTGGGTCAACTTGGGTTTCACTAGTCTCCTGTTAGTCTCAGGCTAGAAATTAGCCAAAGTTGTGAAAACTTGAGTAACATGTAAAAATGAATTTCTGATTCGACCATCGAGTGTTTGAATTCTATCAGTATGTTTTAATTCCCATATTATCCCTCCATAATAATTTTGGAAACGTTCGGTGGTGTCTGGGACCAAACCAAGAAGGACTAGTTGACCACATTTTCCAAGTAAATTTGCACTTTCTATCATTAACCCAAAACTAGGTTGTAGAGGTATAAAGTCAGATATAAAGTTTCCATAAACCACCTTAGGATTTTTCAAGACTCACCATACCATTTCCTTTCAAATTAGGGACAATTTGGAGAAAGTTGGAACCCTCTAGAGTCATGACTAGTTAAGCTCGAATTTGCTCAAATTGTACTTTTATCCAGAATTCCAAGTAAAGCCATTACAGACAATGTCCAATATTTATTCACAAAAATAAAATCTCTCCTCTGTGGGTGGAAACATTATGGTATATAGAAATCCATAAAATAAAACCAATTGATTCTTACTGTCATGGAGAAACCTAGATCAAAATTAGTGTATTTGTGTCGACATTTTATTCTAACCAATTCATTGCAGGATCGTCTTGGACAATTCCTTCATTGTCACAGTTAATAGAGGATTTGAAATGTGAGAAGGATAAGCTCATTCATATGGACAATAATCCAATTACCTAAGGCACATGAATGTTTTGTGCATGATGAAAAAATCTCTCAAGATCCTAAATCCAAACCAAAAGGAAAAGGAAAGGCACATGCAAAGTCAAAGAAGGAAGGGAACTCTAAACCATTAAACAGTTCCTCTAGTTCTAAAGATGAAAAAAAAAAAGGGAAGAAGTGGGGTTACTATAATAACTTGAACCATCCAAAATACCCATTCATGAAGAATCAAATAAATCTTATGGCATAAATACTTCAAAAGAAAAATATCAGAACTTCATTCCTGAGGCCTCCAAGAAGAAGTCAGAATATCAATCCCCTAATAAAGGTAATCCTAATGCATTAATAGATATTAATTATTCTATTGACACATGGATTGTATATTCATGTGAATCACATCACATGGAAACCACAAAGGCTATTCTATCTCCTATAATTGTGTTGCTAGGAATTTTGCAACTTCTGCGGACATAACCTGTTCCTATGGTCTGTTATAGCGGATTTCACCACACTAGGTGAATCACACATTGTATGGCCTTCCCTTGTCCCGCTGCAGACTCATTAGCCCCTTTGGACCACTTTATATCTTTTGATGTTACCTTGATCATCCCTAAAAACATTAGAATATTGATATACGCGGCTTTTCCCTCGATATCCGGGTACATACACGGATATTTCCCCTATAGTCGCGTACATCGGGATGTGTACATAAATCCAAATCCTTTTGGACTGTTCCTTGACTTGGATCCGACTCATATGACT
>LPNX010691362.1:0-23599 GCA_001517045.1 Pseudotsuga menziesii
TGGCTTACATTACTTATCCCATGGAGATTAACTGGATTGTAACTATTTATTGGTTGATGGAAGCAGGTAAAGGTTACAGATTCATTCGATACATTTATTTTTACAATCAAATAATGGTTCAAATGGAAATGTCAAAACCCTGGTCAATGAATTTTAATTTTTTTTTAAAATTTTTTTAACAAGCGTCGCTTAAGCGACGGTTCTACTTGTCGCTTAAGCGATGGTTAATGGTTATATCCGTCACTTGTCCGACGGTTTTTCAAGCTTTTATGAAGTATTTTTTTTTTTAAATATTAGCTAACCGTCGCTTTTCCGACGCCTTTTTTGGATCTCCGTCGCTTATCCGACGGTTGTAGGTGTCGCATATCCGACGCCTTACGTTGATATTCATCGCTTAAGCGACGGTTATGAAGGCTTTTAAATTTTTTTTTTCTACCATCTAAAATATTCTGTCGCTTAAGCGACACTTTACATTTAAGCGAAGGTTACATAGGTGTCGCTTAAGCGACGGTTATTTAAGTGTCGGCTAACCGACGACAAGTTTTCGACGCTTAAAAAAAATCAAAGTGTCGTACATGCGATAGAAAAGTGTCGAAAATCCGACATGACGGCCGTCGGATTTTTGGTCAAAATGTAGTAGTGGTTGTACCTCTGTGTGACTTGTTGCCATTGTAGATGTAGCACTGACTGCTGCATCAACCATCCCTGCAAGGTTTTCAATAGTAAACTCTGGCTCCTGATGCAGTAAACATGCAAATCAAACATTAACAAAACATTTTATGCACTGGATTTCAAGTTAACCAAGAAATATCATTGAAGGATATACATTACCATGGTATCAGTAGCTCCATGGTCATGGACAACTGGACTCTTTCTAGGAGTAGGCCGCCTCAAATACACATGACCCTTGTTCACATATGGCCTATGAGGAGATACAACTCTAGGAAATGGTCCAGGTGTTTCGGTTGGTGCCTATAGTCAACAAGAGTTGATGTAGTTAGACATGCATGATGCAATGAACATACATGTATTTAAAAAATGACATTTTTTAAATGTTTACCTCCATCATTGCTTTCCCCCGTGACGGATCTGGCATCTGCCAGTTTAATAATTGTAAATATTAGACCGTAGATAGCATTAGTGAATTAACATGTACAATGTGTGGAAATTAACAAATTAACAAGTATTAAAAAACTGACCGTTTTTAAAAATGTTTATCTCGGTGTGAGATACGGAAATGGGTGCTATATGAATCTCTCCACCAACCAAGGGATCAATGGATGGAATGTCATACCCAGATATTTCCTCGATCGATACGACCATGGATTCTACCTCCATCACTGCTTTCCCCTGTGAAGGATCTGGCATCTGCAAGTTTAATAATTGTAAATATTAGACCTTAGATAGCATTAGTGAACTAACATGTACAGTATGTGGAAATTAACAAATTAACAAGTATTAAAAAACTAAAATTTTAAAATGTTTACCTCGGTGTGAGATATAGCAATGGGTGCTATATGAACCTCTCCACCAACCAAGGGATCGGTGGATGGAATGTCATGCCCAGATATTTCCTCGGTCGATACGACTATGGATTCTACCTCCATCACTGCTTCCCCCCGTGAAGGATCTGGCATCTGCAAGTTTAATAATTGTAAATATTAGACTGTAGATAGCATTAGTGAACTAACATGTACAGTATGTGGAAATTAACAAATTAACAAGTATTAAAAAACTGAAATTTTAAAATGTTTACCTCGGTGTGAGATACGACAATGGGTGCTATATGAATCTCTCCACCAACCAAGGGATCAATGGATGGAATGTCATGCCCCTCTGTAGAGTGTGGAACATGGAACTCTGGGGCATCGCTGCCGGCATAAAGCATCAACTGTAAGTTCACAAAATTAATATATTAGCTCAAACTATACATATGTGTACAAAGAGGAAAATAAATGAAGAATTTATTACAATTAACCATATACATACATCACTCAAAATACCACTGAAGGAAACATCTGACGAAAGACAATTGTGGGGATGACCACATGATGTGCACTCGTGAGGCTCAAAAGTAGGCTGGGAATGTGCTGATGGTGCTGCACTAGATGGGGGTACTGCACTAGTGGGTGGTACTGCACTAGAAGATGGTCCTGCACCATGACGACCTGGTGTATGTACCACACCAGGGATAGATGTCCCTTCCTCACCCATATGTTGAACCATAGTGCTATAACGAACAAATTCCCATGCCAAACTCAAATATGCATCACGTGTCTATGGAATAACACGATGTACAAGTGGGACTTCTGGCCTAGGAAACTTGCTGCGAGGTGCAGAGATAGGGAAATCAACGTCTCGAAGCCTGGCATTGGGTTGGTTTTGGGGCATCCCCCCACCGATCCCCTGAAACTATAATATATCAAAATAGTTTACGTGTTTACCCAACACAAACTTTGCATACATCTTCCGAAGGAAATATAGGGGGAATTCCCTGTTGTTGTATGTGGCATATCAAAAATGATATACTATCTGTCCATTCAGTTATCAAGAAATGGCTGATATGTGCACCACTCGATAGAGATATGTGGCCTATTTGCATTTGGGATTTCCCCCATGCGAGGGTCCCTAAACAATGAAAATATACACTCTTTGGTAATTTTCAACTTTCTTATTGCATTGTAGCCAAGCCCATCAGCGTACTCGTGTATTTTTCTTTATCTATATGATGTAATATCATATAGTATGTTGCTTGACAATGTAATAGTCACAACAATTGCATCCAAAGTGGATGCAAGTGAACATCGAATCCTACTGAGATCTCTCAAGTGGGCAAGCTCAATTAGTATTTCAACATTTGTGTCCATAGCCGCAACTGCAATAAAAACATCAATAAGGAAATCATTAGAAACATATACGTGGTGTTTAATGACATCTCGTCAAAATTGAAAATGTAAATTAAATCAAACTTAAGTAAGCAATTTAATGGCATTCACTTACATACATTTAAAACTTAAAATTAAACATTTAACAATTAAATAGTAAGTTTCATTCAACTTCTTTCTAGAAGTTAAGGAACTTCTTCACCCTCATTAGTGACTTTTCCATGCACACTTGGGTTTAAACTTCTTTGAATTTAGGAGTGCTATTTGGACATGTTTTGGCCTTTATGTCCCTTGGATATGTAAAAGAAAGGGGCAAGGGACTATTAGGGCATGTGAGGCAAGAAAAGGGGTGATACAGGGCTGCCACCATATCCTCTAAATATAATTGACTCGATCATGGTTGGGAACACTCTCACGACGCACTCTAGGTAGTTCATGGGTGTTCACCATTTCCATTGCTGTATAAACATGGAAACCAACCAAAAGTCACATGGAAAAATGGAGAATTTGTGGACTGGACTACAATTGGTTGTAGATGAGCTTAGAGACTTGACATGTAGAAATATATTACCCATTGTTTTTGCTATTTTAAAAAATGGTTGATAAACCTAGTGATGCAGGGGCATAGACTGCTTGAGTAAAGTCATTTATGTCTTTGTTAGATCAAGGGATCTTAGGGAGACCTAGGGTCTCACCTGTTTCTAATTTTCTTTATTATGTTTATAGGATAAAAGAAGCAGAATTCCAGTTCTATTTAGTTTAGGTGATGACCTTTAATTAATTAGCACTAGTCCCCCAATGAATATCGGGGTTATATGGGGATGTCAGGACCTGTTGACTTGTAATTCGATATCACAGTGAGAAGGTTCATATATTTCAAATTTTTTTGTCATTACGATAAGGCCAGGGGCACGGAGGGTAATTCCTATGTGCAGAACAAGAGAAAAGTGTCGAGGAAGGTATAATTAAAACATAAATGAGGTGGGTGCTATAACCAAGAAGTGCAAATATTTTAGTGGAAAAATGGTGGTGGCGGCTGCTAAACTTACTGGAGGAAGGAATAAAACTAGTCATAGTTACTAGTTTTAACTCTGTGTTTATATATATTGTTGATTTTATATAATACATTGTTTTATGTTTCAAAGGGCAGGCTCGAGAGGCACTTTGTTAATGTGTTTTGACATTTAGTTGAGGGTGCTTAACTAAGAGGCAATGTATAACTACATACACTTGTGATGAAATTTTGATTATATTCATGGACAAATGATTGTAATGAAATTTTGAGAAACCAATTTACAAAATTTTTATGCATTTTTTCTATTCATGCTTGTGCACATGCATTTCATCTTGTTCTGGCCATTTCCGCGGAAACTTATTCAATTGGTATCATGGGGAAATGTCCTCTAAGGGTTGGCAATTTGGGTTTCAGGTGGATGGATACATTGTATAAAGGGAGGAGTTCTAAATTTTTAAATTTTTGGTTGCATTAGGAATTTTTGAGTTCTTGAAAATGAATTCATTGTAGTTATTCACTCATCTTGGTTGAGGGAGATGTGAATTTAATTAGCGACTCAGTTATTTCCAATTTGCTAAATAATACAAAATTTGGTTGTTTTATTCTATTAAAAAACAATCTTCTAGGTTTAGAATTGACAAAAAAGAATGCTTTGGGTGATTGAATTACTTGGTTAGATGATAATTCACCGGTGGAATTTCCTCCCCTCCTACTAAATCAGCTCCTCCAACAATCCCAAGCACCCAATTCGATCCAAAACGCTCCAATAAGCCACTGAAAATACATTTTGTTTCAAGGTGTTTCATCCCGATAGTAAGATTTCTTCATCATTTTTAGAGATTTGAATTGAAAGTTCATACCTTTATTCCTACATCTTTGTTTTATTAATGAGCTAATATGCATGTGTAAATTTGAATATATATATTTTTTATTTATTTATGGATGCAATCATTTCATTTCATAGCCATATTATATCCAAACTTGTGAAAAAATTGTTATAATTTTACGTGTTTCTTAACCAACTAAAAGGTACACATGGATGGAAATGTAGATAGGTCCGAGTGATGTTGTAGACTTCACAATTTATATTGGTGAAGAGAATTGTGCCCTTGGCACAATATAGTGTCGAAAAGGTTGTACATATGCTGATATCCATTGTGAAATTGTGGACAATGAGATCGTTGAATATCCTTTTGATTTTATTGGCACAATTGGAGTTCCTTTAATACAAAGAAAGAGCAAAAACTGAAACCTACAACAACAAATGTAGGAATTAAGAGGAAAGTAGGAACATTGGTTGTTGAAACATTGCAATCACATGTAATGGAAGGAACGCCAATCTCTGAAAATTTTTGAAGGGAATGCGGAGGAACATATGTATAAACAACCAAGAGTTGCTTATTTTTTCGAGTCAATGGAACAAGCTGTACTGGTTGATCCTAATGTATTGGCATCTTGGGAACATAAATTCAATAGTTTAATGGAAGAGTTTTTCAAGGAGAAGCTAATGCTCAAGGTATATTAAAAAAATGGAAAACCTAATATAAAGATCTGTTGTGAAATTTGATTATGGAACGAGGGAAGTATCCTTGGCAGCGTGAATAGTTCGTAACTTCAAAAACAATAATATGAAAACAGGTTCCCATCAACACCACATTTCAATGTTGGGAATTAATGAAATTCCTTCATGTAACAAAGAAGAGATGACAACAATGTCTAGATATAAAGTTGAGATTGATCAAGCAAAAAAAATTCTACATGATTTTAACCAAACGCAAGAGCCTAATTTGTTCAAGGTGGTGGAAGAAACACGTGCAAACTATCAGGACAAGCAAAAAGTAAGAGTGGAATGTACATGATGCAATAGATGGTTCTCTTTGGTGCTGAATAGTGGTAATATTGCTAGTTCTCTAAATGAACACATGAAATCAAAGAAGCACGCCACTACTACTACTACAGATGAGGCTTCACATGATACAATTGTGTTGAGGAGTGGAACAATTTGAAGACCGAAGAAGCCTACCAATGAAAAGTCCCAATAAAGTTTTACTAAGTTCTTGATGCCATCACTACCATCACCATTACACGGGGTTTCTAAAAGTTCACAAGATTCTACTTCAAGTTTGTTAATTACACAAGTTTTAATTTAATTTGAATTTGAATATGAACATTACTTTATTCGTTATTACTTGTTAGTAGCAGTTAGTAGATCATTAACCAATGTGTTTTTCATCTTATTCTATAAAAAATTCCTCCTCCAATATTATTATGTTGGGGGTATTGGGATCCCTTTCTTGATAGAAGAGGTAAGAGATTGGACACAAAGGTTCTAATGGATGACCAACGTGGTGGAAAAATGTGGGCCATAGAGAAACATACCAGGAGAACACTATGTTATTATGGTACTTAATGCCGTATTAATGGTACATATAGACATATTCATTTCAAGAGGGTTTATGAAACAAGAATACCTTTTGATTCATTGACATGTAATTTTTGTAAGATGATACCTAATTGTGATGACTTTCGAATGCGTTTATATCGTGAATCAAGGAGAAAAATCAAAAGAAATGGGAGAGATACAGGGAAAGGGAGAAGGTTGGACCAATTGACTCAAACTAAACTGGAAATTGTTGCAAGAGAATCAAATGATACACATAGGGTAACAATGCGATCTCTTTGGTGGGAGAGGACAAAGGTTGCTACACTTCCTATTAGAACAAGGTCTCTAAGGGAAAAGCTGTTTGAATCTACAGGAAGGAAGGATGTGTTCAGGTTTTCCAAGGATGTGTGTGAGGCTCATAAGTAAGGAAAATTGCAAGATAAAGATGCAGTTTGGGAATTTTTTCAAGATATATTTCACAACCTAGTTCGTTCAGAATCAGGGAGAAGGTATAGTGCATCCACTCAATCCATTTATGAGATGATTAAGGTATGGGGAGGTCCTAGATTACATATCTTTATTAGCTTGAATCTATATGGCCCTTCGATATCTATGACTTCAAGGAAAGTTAGCAAATCATTGACATATATCCCAGGGGAGAAAGAGTACATTTTTGAGACAATCAGAAAAGTTTATGCTTCGCATAAAAACAAACATGGTATAGAAGGCCCAATTCTCATATGCCTTGTTGAAGATGAAACTATTGTGAAACAATATGCCAGGTGGGTAGAAAAAAGTGATACGTTGGTGGGTTTTTGTGGTAAGAAAGAAGAACATAAGTTCCAATCACATTTCTTGGTGATAGTTGGTGAGGTTGATGCTAGGATATGAGATTATTACAGATTCCTTCAAGAAGAACATAAGTGCTATTATGCACATGTTATTATTGCAAACCCTTTACATGAGAAGATTCCTCATTTAGTTGTGGTTGTTCATCGAACATGCAACATGTTTGATCCAAATTTTGTCCATCAACAATGGGAATACATAGAAGACCTATGGAAGAAAAAAATGGAACATTTTTTAGGACCTATTATTGGTCATTCCTCAGATGGGGATAGTAGGAGAAGAATGCTTATGTTGAAGGATTATTGCTCAATGATAGGAATGAGATATCAAATTCCTTGGGAAGGGTGGAGGCTAATTGGGTTGTATGATGGCTTTAAAGTAACATGACTTCATGACCAGGATTACATCCACAATGGAAAAAATATGGTGAATCCTTTTTTTAGTGGTCAACGAGATTTGATTGTTGGAGAAGAGTTGATTAGTTTTAACCATGTAAGAATGGTTTATAACAATTTTAAAGTGGACGAACACAAGCTTAAACTTGAGGATATAGAGAGGATTGATTACCGAAACTGGGGTTCAGCACAACACATTGCTTCAATGCATGTCTAGAGGTGCTTGAAGGAAATGAGAAGTACAAGTGACAAGAAAGAGAGGACATTGAATACAGAGACCTATCTAGCAATCGTTGCTGACTATATTGATATTTGTTTTTCTCCTAGTTTGACTCTTTGGGAAAGAGTGCAGAATTATTCAAGAGTCCATCAATTCTTCACTTTATGGATATGTTGGGTCAAAGAACAAGCAAATACTAATGTCAGCATTAATTTTATTATCACAGAGGCATATCAAGATGTGAAAATTTCTTGCCACTTTGTGGTTTTGTTGATGAGATTATTTCATGATCAATACTCTAACTTGCCATGTATGTGAGAACTTCTTTAGCAAAGTTGGTGGTAGGTTGGAGTAGAGAGGGAATATTATTTCACTGACTTACTTCATGCTTTTGGAACCCTTAATAGAGTTGTTGAAGAAGAATCGAATCCCCTAGGGCTCTGTTTCAATCAATCTCATAAGAAACAAATGAGTATCAGGAATAAATTGCATCAACAAACAATAGAGGAATGCGATGTCTTGTTACGATATGATTCAATATCCACAGATAATAAAATTATAGAATATCTCAAGATAAGATTGGAGGATGCACAAGAAATTTCACTAGGTCTTGGCATCTGACCAAAAAGACACACAGAAGATTCTTGGTGGTTTAAACCATGGATAGACGATCATAATGTTCCAACATTCAAAGCTATGGATGAAGTAGTCGATAATTCTCCACCCAGTCATTCCATATCCATATTCCAATATTCATCTTTTATGGTACTCAATGATAGTGAATTGAAAATGACAAAAAGTGAGTAGAGGCATGAGTTGGATGGAATTTTAGATTTCGTTGATGAAAATGTAAACATAACTACCAAACCAATGGTGGAGCTCGATGGAAAGGACATGTACAAATCTTGTTTGGTTAGTCAATTGAATGGAAATATGACATTATCGAAAGATAGATTGACTAAAGTGAGGAATGGAGTATATTTCAGGTGAGATGAGAGGGACCCCAAAAAAGGGTGTTGCAATTGGTTTTGAAATTGGATCAGATTGTGTGGTGTTGTTTGAGAGAGATTCTATAGTTGTAGTTGAACGTACTACAAGAAAAGGTTTATCTCAAAGTACAAAGCATGTCATTTCTTGTGGGACTTGGTACATTGGAAGATTTTAAATAATAATAAAAAAATGATTGTAATAGGATGTTTTCTTACCATAATGACATTGATCTTTTGGACATGCCTTAAGGCGTTGAGATTCAATTTTGTTGGTACAATAGAATAAAGGGGAAATGGATGTACAAGTATGATTCGACATATCATCTATTAATACAACTTGAATCTATTATAGCAATGAAAAACCTATCATACAATATCAAGAATGACACATACAAGTTAGAAGAAAGTGACCACAAAATTTTTGAGGATTTCATTAAAAATTTAATATGGGTGAAGTTTTCAAACCATTCTAATTTCTCTTCTCTTTTCTACTACTATATTATAGATTATTTATAAAGTATTATTATTTGTATTATCTTTGATTCGTTTGTATCAATTTCATACTCATTTAAATTTCGCTTATCTTTAAATGCAGTAAATGGTTCGAATGGAGAACGGTTTGGATTACTCAACGTGAAGTTATCGATTGTCAAATATATCTTTAGGTGTTCTTAAAGCATGGTTCTTGAGGGTTCTTGAACTATTGGCTAGTTCAACAATTATTTTTAATATTACTTTTAAAAGGATGAAACAAGTTTTTGTTTGTCAAATTTTGGTTCCCACGCCCATGTTATAGTTTTCATATACTTTCTTTTTCTACTTCAATACTTAAATGGAATATTATTTAATGTGTTTTTCTTGAAACATGTTTTCTAAATGTTTTCTTAAATGGAATATCAGTAATAGTAAATAACATATGTATTGTTAGAAACATGACCACAGAGCAATATCAATTATACAGTTAAATTACTAAACAAGATGCAAAACACATTAAACACATTACAGAGAGACACAAATATAACGTGGTTCACCCAAACGATGGGAAACGTCCACATAGAAATTGTCAGTCCTTTTATTACCATCCATAAATATGAAGGGATACAACCTGCAACAATACCGATGCACTTCCTCTTCACGCTCTCATAGTCTCTCTCACACAATCACAGAGATTGTTTACAATGCTACAATACAATAGAATACCATACAAAACCATATTACAATTATTTTATTTTATAGGGGAAATACCATGGGAAAATACTATGGTTAACCCAATACCATGGTTCCATAAAACTGTTGGCCAACAAACATCCCAAAAAAAATTCTTGGGGGCTTCTCCCCCTAACCCCCATTTCTCGGGGTTGTTGGCCCCGAACCCCCTTTTTCGAGGTGTTGCCCCCAACCCCAAGGTTGGGGGATGAGTGTACAGTAAAACTGGGGTACAAACAAGACTAATAAACATCTATGAAACTGGAATATCAGGCTCCACAACCAACAATGTACATATAAATAACAATAGTAGTAAATATCATCCAGGATTGATGATCACCAAGCCTACAAAATGGATCATCCTCAAGTCCAATTTACTTTTCCTCAACTGTAAACAAATACTCAGGTCTATTTTAACAAGTATTCACTTGATGGAATGTTTCATTTTTCCAAAAATTCTACAAACAAGGTCATTAATTCTCTCTTTTTCCTATTTTTGCAAGAATTCCATGCTACACTTTCCTTGCAAGAGAATTAAAGCATACATGATCTCATTCTAAAAAGAGTTATAGAAAAGGCAATTTCAAAACTTTTGCATTCCTCTCAATGAAAGTGTTTCTTATTTCTTTCCAAGTTACATATTATATCAGTTACATCTTATTGTTCACACGGAAGGTCACATGCCATAACTATGACACAATTTTCCACCTCTTAATAAGTGTTGGATGTTTAGTAGTCAAAATGTTAGAAAGGATGTTGTAATAATTGCCTTATTATATGAACTGTCTATGGGTCTATGTGCTAGATTTGCATTTTTATTAAAATTGGTTACGGTTGTGTGCTTGCATTGGTATTAAATGGGTTTGTGTAGATTTTTCTTGAATTGGGTTCCTATCAAATTGATTAGGGTTGTGTGCTTTGCTAATTTAATCTACAACTATATCAAATATGTTTTGGTTTTCATTTGATGTTAAGTTAGCATGGATACAGAACTTGGACGGTGTGGCTGACACTATATTGATTGGATTCTCTGATAGGGTCAGCTATTAAATTTCCATATTCCAACACTCTTTTGTGGACCAGTAATCTTCTTTCTTGCTTCTCTTCCGGTTTCTTTGTTTTTTTGTGAAATGTGTTTNGTTGCTTCATGAAATACCTTACAACATCCCTTTTCTTAAATCCTTATGAATATACTTCCTAACAAAAGAAGTGATAGCTCAATTTGAGCTTCTTAGCCTAGTTTCCAACAAGAAAAAGATCATCTCAATTTGACTTTACAATAGAAATTTATAGCTTCTGTAATTGGCATTTTTCTACCAAATAGATTTAAAACCTGCTTTGATAGCTCCTTCAATGTCCTTGTAACCAAAATGGACACTAGCACAATTGCAAATATTGATAGTAACATAAATAAAGAGGAAAAAACAAATTATTGGGGATAGTTGCATCTAAGCTGGGATGCACCTGCAATTCTTGAAATATTGATGAAAAGATGGAGGAAGACATCTCCAAAATGGTACTCAACTGAGTATCAACATCAATTCATGATAGAATTATATCATGAAATATATTACATTCATTTAAAACCGTCTTTTCACATAGATAATGGACACATTAGTCCAATGGTCATAGTCTTTATGATAGCTCTCTAGCTAATGGTTTTTGGAATTTTATCTTCAAATCATTTCCAGAATATCAATAACAGATCTAATTATTTTATTTGTGTTTGCAATTTTTTAACCCTCTCGTTTCTATTGTTGTAAAAACTAGTGTGTTCGTTAAGTACTATTTTTCTTGGGAAGTGCTCCCAATTGTTTTTCTTTTAGTATTTCCAATTTTTCAAAAAAAATAAACTCTCACTAAATTCCTATGTAGGCAACAATGGGAATGATTCAATCAATATTCCCATGCCATGACATGTTCTATATGGTTTTGGAAATGTATCCCTAGTTACGAATCTTTTTTTTCCATCTAACGGATTTAGCTAAATCATTATTCTAAAAAGAATTCTGCAAATTTCTAGCACTGTCATGTGAAGGGATTTAATTCTAGAAAATGAAAATGATTTATTGTGTAGATTCAAATATTTTTAACATTTGATCCACATATGTATATTGTTGGTTGTAGTAGCTTGATTGTAACTTTTGGGTCATCCCATTCAGATCTGTCGTGTTCCGTGTTTAAATTACAGTATTATTTTTCTGTATTACATATCCTATTGCAGACTCCAATTCTTCTCAAAGTAATTTGTCTCTATCTGGTCCAATTCAGCTGCTGGTATCACAGGTTGGGTTTTGTTTATTTCTTGGTTACAAGCCTTCACTTTTGGTTTTATAATGCATTGATTTATATAAATTAAAATGATGTAGCTAGAAATGTATTTATAATGCAGGGCAAGTGAACTATGGATTTATATTGTTTATGTGGGATTTATTGAGCACAAACCCAAAGAATGTTTGGACTAAGGATATTTGTTTCTGTTTTTTTAGCTATGATCTACTAGGTCTCAAAGGACTTGCTCAAGATTTATGCATATTTATTGGAAAATATGACATCCCTAACTATAAATATTTGGACCTACCAATCAATTCTATGTTTAAGATGTATGTAGAGCCTTAGGTATGAAGATGCATTTCCAAAATATTGAACAAGCAATGGGATAATCAAACTTAATTCACACTTAATTTTGATGTGCTCGTTATTTACATGTTATTTAGCATGCCTTATAGTTTTGCTTCACTTTTGCTTATGCTTTTAAAGCTTATTAGTTGACTATGTGTTATTAGCTTATGGAAGATGCATACCACAGTCCAAGTTTTGAATGATTACTAAAAGCAAATGTATCTCTTTTCACTCTCTTTTTCAGTCTCATGCTGAACAAGAATTGGCAACAATGTATCTTAAGATATTATTGGCAACAATACTGATGGTAATAGTTCAACAATTGACAACAAAGTTGAGAAATTAGAGAAATTTTCAAGTTTAAATATTAATAGTCCATTCGATGTTTATGGTTTTAGATCTTAAAATTTTCCAGTGTAACTGTTCTTTAATTTCGTCATGTTTGTGTGGATTGCATATTAACTCATTACGAAATTGTGACTGTTATTGCTTCGAAAGATGGCTATGGTGTGGGAATATCTTGTTATAAAACTCACTGTTGTGCACGTGTTGTGGTATGGAGTGGGTATGGGCGTGGTGTGGACCTTCCTTGTATGGTGATGATAAAAAATACTGTTGTAGTTTGGAACACTTATAAGTTATGGACTATATATCTCTATGATACCTTGAGAGAGAATATAACAGTTTGACCACGAGTTTGACACCTTCATCTTCTTGACCCCTCTTGTTTATTCTTGATTTATGTTGACCCATGACGGAGTATGATCCTGGAACCCTAACGATCCAACACAGAGTTCAATTGGGCGTTCAATAAGGGTTATGTCGCATTGTAATGTTTATCACGGGTTATGTTACATTACCAATGTTCATCAAGGGTTATGTCACATTGTGATANCACGGAGTTCAATTGGGCGTTCAATAAGGGTTATGTCGCATTGTAATGTTTATCACGGGTTATGTTACATTACCAATGTTCATCAAGGGTTATGTCACATTGTGATATTTGTCAAGGGTTATGTTGCATTGCGATAATGCCCAAGATGTGACACATTAATAATGTATCTTTGGATGTTTAGAAAAATGGTTGTTGCATTGTCAACTAAAATAATCAAATAAACTAAAAATAATCAAAACCTCCTTTACAACATGTGACTTCGTAACAAGTGAATCCCCAATGAGCCACATACATGACAACAATAATATTTTATTATTAGTTTGATTATAATATATTAGTTAAATACCATATTCATATAATAATATAATATAATATTATTAAAAATACTTTTTTTAATAAGTATTTTATTGAAATATAACATTATAATTCAATGACATTACTTTAATTAATTATTATATTATTAATTAATTAATATAATTTTATTAATGCTATTTTATTTAACGGTACTATTTTTTAATAATTGTATATTATAAATATTTAATTAATATTATAATATTATAAATAATAATATTTAAAATATCTTAATTAATTTTAATAATTTTAAAAATTATTCATAATTAATTATTATAATAAATAGTTCTATTAAATAACTATAATCAATTCTAAGAGAAATTGTTTTATAGACTATATTTTGAAAATCAAATATTGACCATGAATTAAAAATAATCAAATGCTCATCATTCAACTTATTACAATCTATAAAGTAATCTAATGATTATGCCTATGATGCATTACGATATAAGCGTAAGTGTTATGATATATAATATTATTGTGACACATTAATTAATAATGCATTTATATTTGGATTTGATTATAATTAATAGTATGAATCTAATACAACCTTTCAAGAACATATTAAATTTCGATTAAAATTGCTAATGTTGGAGTGTGAAATTTCCAAGGAAGATTATCAAATTCCCACAATCCCACATGGTTATTTTATGTTATTATATTATCGTCGCTAATTTGTTTTTAATATATTTATAATTGCAACAAATTACCTTAAGCAACACAACCATATTGAATCGTAACAAATGTGGTATTTAGCAAAAACACAAAAACCATCATGAACATTGCATTCCAACATAACCAGTTATCATTGTTTCCAATGTGACAAAAATCTGGTAAAATAGGGATGAATGATGTAATTTATCATAACCCTTTGTGAACCTCCTACATACTATTTGAATGCTTGCATTCTCCAATGTATTTGTCACAATGAACCTCCTACATTCTATTTGAATGCTTACATTCTCCAATGTATTTGTCACATTATGAAATTAAATAAAGGCTATGTCGCATTGTCACAATTTGCAAGGGTTTGATGTCACATCATCGTATGTTTTGCGACACAATACATACTATAGAGAAAAACATCAAGGTTATGTCACAATGTGATGTTGATCATTTTCATTCTAATAATAATGAACATATGTTGACTTGTACATCTATAATATGGTATAGAACATTATGCCTAGGTTACATTATGAATTTGTGATGATACATGTTATTAGATTAGTTTACAGCATGTTAATTAAATATCTTCTTCTTAATTAGCATATTATAATACAATGTTATAATTAAATATTATTTTTTCATTAAAATAATGTTATTATTTTATTTTACTTTAATACAAATATTTTAATTAAATACTATATTTAAATACTTTGAAAAAGTAATAGTTTAACTAAATACCATATTTTGATAATAGAATAATAGATTATAGTATTATTAAATATTATTATCATTATATTTAAATAATATAATTATATAAATATTATTTAATTACACTTAATTAACTATTATTATTATTATTTTATTAACATCTAAATAATATATTATAAATAATATTATTATGTAATAAAACATTAATTACACTTAACTAATTATTATCATCTAGAATATTATAATATATTATAATAAATAAGAAAAACATTATTATTACATGAATTGTTTCCTAATATTAATAAATATCTTCAAACTATATGAGATTTATATCCAATATTAATAAATTAATATGGCTTATTAATTGTAATATTGAAACAGATTATTTACATAATATGATTTATAAAATGATATCATTTATTTAATTACAAATGGATATGAAAATAATTAATTGTAAATGTATTAAATAATAAATTATGGTAAACATATATAATAAATAATATTTGATATAATTAACTTCATGATATATTTTTCATATATATTATAGAGAAAAAAATTGTATTAATAATATTTCACCTAGATTATGTTTTATTTAATGTTTTATATTAAGTAAATAACATGGTAATAGATATTATTTATTATGTATTATAATTAAATAAACAATACTATTTAGATTAATACATTAATTATTTATTAATTTAAAATTTAAACAAAAATCGGGTTGGTTTGGACATACTTTTTAATAATTAAACTTAAGTAGGATCTCCTTTAGCCAGCAAAAATGAAGACGGACCTGGGCTTGGCTACATTTTCTAACAATACCTTCATCATTACAGACCAGCGCTTCGCTTTTTCATCCATGTGCTGAGGCTATCTATCTCGGGCATGTGAAGAAATGCCAAGGATCTCACCGACCAAAAACACGAGTATTCAAGCATGTGTTATACGTATTAAACTAAATTATTCAATCCAACGTGAACGTTCTGCACGAGGATAAGTCGAAGACGTTTGAATGGATACATATTTCTTCATAAATGTGCTGGAAGACATCGGAAGTCGTGGGAATCCATACTAAAATATACAAAAACGGATTAATAAATATGAAAGTAGATGCTCTCGTTATAATCGTGAATAATTGAGCACAAACGCCCTGCTTCCGTTTATATATATATATATAGATCTATCCGAGGCATAAGAGGGAAAGTCATATCGATAGGGAATAGCCCAAGGTGTCAAGCAGTTCCTGAAACGATGGGGTTGCAGCTATTCTTTTTGTTTGGTATTATGGCAAGTGTGTTTGTGAGAGGAATATTGTCCATTCCAACAACATTGCAAGGCCCGTTTAAGCCTCTCACTGTGCCCCTTGACCCCACTTTGCGCAATGGAAGCGATGATTTGCCCAACTATGACCCTCGCCTCGTCAAGAGAGTTCCTTCTATCTTCCCAGAGCAGATTATGCTTGCACTTTCAACAACCCCTTACTCCATGTGGATATCCTGGGTAACAGGTATGTCTGTTTCTTTCATTCATTCAGATACATCAGATACATTTATCTTTATTTTCAATATATAAGTCAAAGAAATCTACAGTTGGTGAGACTCAGTTATCACTATATTTTAGATGTACCCACGTTGACTCTGCCTCTACATAGGTGCACAAGCTATTCTAAGCTTGAACAGTTAGGTCATAGCTATCATTATACCTTAGGTCAGTAGATGTACTAACATTATCTTTACATAGGTGCACGCACCTATTCTAAACTTGATCTGTTAGGTCACAGTTATCATTATATCTTAGATGTACTGATATTGCCTTTACATAGGTGCACAAGCTATTTTAAACTTCTTTATATCATGAGTACTTTAAAAATGCATCATATTACTAACTACCCTTGTCACAAAGGAGTACCTTAAAAATGCATCATATTACTAGCTACCCTTGTCACAAAGAGTACCTTAAAAATGNTCATGAGTACCTTAAAAATGCATCATATTACTAACTACCCTTGTCACAAAGGAGTACCTTAAAAATGCATCATATTACTAGCTACCCTTGTCACAAAGAGTACCTTAAAAATGCACCATATTACTAACTGCCCTGAGGTTTTTTTTCAAGGGTACCTTAAAAATGCACCATATTACTAACTGCCCTGAGGGTTTTTTTTTCATTTTAAGATGAGGGTTTTTTTTTCATTTTAAGATGTTGAGTTTAAGAAAAGTTTATTAATGTTGTGCAGGTGATGCTCAGATAGGACCCAAGGTAACGCCGTTGGATCCTTCCTCAGTGGCGAGTGAAGTGTATTACGGTACTAAAAGTGGTGTACACTCCTTTAAAGCTGGAGGCACATCTGTGATCTATAAGCAAACATATATAGATAAAGGCCTTTTGAATTACACCTCCGGAATTATCCATCACGTTCTTGTCAAAGGTAGGAAAGGTTGTTACAGACAATCAGAGTTATAAAAAGTAGTCCAGGCCGAAATTGTCCATTATTTCTCAAATGGAGAATTTTTCATGCTTATATGTATAGGTGGTCATTGCATATAATTTCAATTTTAATGGAAAAGTTCTTATATTATTGAACAGGTCTCCGTCCAAGCACCAGATACTATTATGTATGTGGAGACAAATCCTTATCTGCTTTAAGCGAAGAACACGAATTTGTCACTCTGCCTTCTCCAGGCCCAAATAAGTATCTGTCTCGAATAGCAGTGGTTGGAGATCTGGGTCTCACTTATAATTCGTCCACAACATTTAATCATCTGGTGCAGAATGACCCGTCCATGGTTCTCATGGTTGGAGACATGACTTATGCAACCAATTATATAACCACTGGTGATAAATCTGCGGCCTGCTTCAAGTGCGCCTTCCCTGGTGCTCCGTCTTATCAAACGTATCAGCCTCGCTGGGATGCATGGGGAAGGTAGGTTACTAGTGACTTTTGCTGACTTTTCTTTCGTTTCCATTTCATCAAAACCTAACCTCTGTTATTCAATTTCAATTTTTAATTTATTTGAAGGTTCATGGAACCGCTGATATCACGCGTGCCTATGATGGTAATGGCGGGAAATCATGAGCTAGAAACTCAAGATGGAGGCCTCCAGNTCATTTTCAATTTTTAATTTATTTGAAGGTTCATGGAACCGCTGATATCACGCGTGCCTATGATGGTAATGGCGGGAAATCATGAGCTAGAAACTCAAGATGGAGGCCTCCAGTTTGCATCTTACAATGCCAGATTTGCAGTCCCATCTAACGAATCTGGATCTGGCAATAATCTCTATTATTCTTTCAACGCCGGAGGAGTGCACTTCGTGATTCTTGCATCATACACCGACTATAACAGAACCAGTGAGTTTTATATATAGATAGAAAGGTTTATTCATTTTTATGCTGAATTGAATCCATGATGGATATATTATCATTGGCCGATTCTTTCCATTAACAGGTGAGCAGTATAAGTGGTTGTTGAAAGATCTGAAACAAGTAAATCGAAGTGTGACTCCATGGCTAATAGCATCATGGCACAGCCCTTGGTACAATAGTTACAGCAGCCATTATCAGCAGTTCGAATGCATGAGACAACAGATGGAAGACCGTCTTTACGAGCATGGTGTGGACATTGTTTTCACTGGACATGTAAGTGGCATTGAAAATATGCTTTTTTTTTATCTAGGTCAATCTGAAATAATTAGGGCAGGGCTAGTTCTCACTTGACAAGGGTCGATTCCTGTTAGCTGTCTCTATGCACCGAGACAACCCGCAGGACAACCTGCAACCAAGGGTCACTTTCAGGGGACACTTGCTAATCTAGGTTTGGTTTGAACCTCTGATGTCCCAAGAAGTGCCCTGCGGGGGAATGCATCTTATTCTTTATTTAATGGCTATTTTTTATTCTTATGCGATGTGAAGGTCTTGAACTTTGTGACTCATATTGTAGGTGCATGCATACGAGAGAATGAACAGAGTTTACAAGTATGAGTTGGATCCGTGCGGCCCTGTACATATCACCATTGGTGATGGTGGAAACATTCAGAGGCTTGTCTCACATCATGCCGATGAGCCTGGATACTGTCCCAAGACAACTAGTGTTGACTGTCCATTCAATTACACCTCAGGTCCAGCCAAGGGCAACTTCTGCTGGGACAAACAGCCAGAATGGAGTGCTTACAGAGAATCCAGCTTTGGTCATGGCATACTTGAGGTAAGACCCAACATACCATATTAAAATATCAGTTCTAACCATATAGATGATAATATATCCACTGACTAAAATTTAGAGTTTTCATGTCCTTTTACAAGTGAAGAATCTTATCATGTTCTCCAAATGCATTTCAACTGACTCTGGATATGCGTTGTAGATACACGATTCCACACATGCGTTATGGACATGGCACCGGAATCAAGATGCATATGGGAGTGCCGGTGACCAAATCTATATTGTCAGAGACTATAAAAAATGTTCTCATCTCCACAAGGCTTAAGATTGAAACAATCAAAATGCATTTCAGACTGTTGAAAGTTAATGTTAGTTTAGCAATATGAGACTGTTGAAGTTACAAGTCAATGCTTAGTTCAACAATACCAAGTTTATCTGGAATAAAGCATGCATAAAAGGTATGCAAAGTTTATGTGATGAGTAGGTCTCGGCAGAATCTATAAATTGATTCAAAGTCATGGTTTTGAACAATAAAAAGTGGACTCTCCAATCCATGGAGAATAACTGTGTTGCTTGCTTTGTTAGGAGACTAATTATGCTGCAACAGCATATTTGAAATTGTTTGCTTCATTTTTCAGAGTTTGTGGTGCATTGCTCAGTTATAATTGAATATTATATGTTGTACACATTTGGCTATTTACAACTTTATTAAATGCTTATACACACTTCAATATACCTTCAAGTCTAAATGACCAAAAATTTGGAGTTCATATATGAAATTTGTTCCCACCACATGGTCAAAGTTTCAGATAATTAGCGTTGAAAATAGTATAGTCGCACTCGCTACGATTTTCCTCGCACTGACGCATGAAATTTGGGTCAAAGTTTCAGATAATCAGCGTTGAAAATAGAATAGTCGCTACGCTTTCCTCGCACGCACACATGGAATTTTAAAATGGATTTGGGGTAAGCAAACCAATAACTATATTAGCATAGCAGAGTTTCTGGAGTTTTAAAAATAGTCTTTTCTGTCTTCTTAAACTAACTAATCTAAAACATGAATGGTCATGGTTAGGCAATGTCTTCATATAAGTTCAATGTTTAAACTATAACTAATATAAAATATGAATGGTCATGGTTCGGCAATGTCTTATAGGTTCAATGTTCAATGTTCACTTATATTAGGATTTTATATTATTAGAATGATCAATAAATAGTATTTTTTTTAAATAGAAAAGGAATTCGATGTATATTTTAATAACCTACTGTAATGTACTGAATTTTAATTTGATGTTTATGTTTATGTTTATGTTTATATATATATTGCATATGAGTTATGTTGGTCATATAGATATATTGGGCATAAATCCTAATGCACATGTTTTATTGTCTTGTTATATGATTATATATGTTGGGCATAGTTGTTGTAGTGGGTGTAAGCCTTGGTGTACTGGATTTATTATTATGTGATTGGGCACAAGCCCTAATATATACTGAGATGATTATTTATGATGTATTGTGCAGAAGACTGAATGCATGATTGATTTCTGTGATGTGTTGGGTGTAATCGCTGGAGCATATGGGTTATGAGATTTTGTGTTGAGTGTAAGCTCTGGAGCACATGAGTTATGAGATTATGTATTGAGCATAAGCTCTAGAGCACATGGGTTATGATACTATGTGTTGAGTGTAAGCTTTGGAGCACATAGGTAACCCCAACAAGTAAATAATGGAAGTGTTGGGCATAATCCTTGTAGCACTCCAACTTGATGTTGAGCATAAGCTCTAGAACATCGGATCTTTGGCCATTGTATCCCTAGATGTATTGTACTAGTGAATTCTAGTATTAGTGTTGAGCTAGAGGCTTTGGAATTGCACTAGTGTAATACCCATTTTATAGTGTTGGACGTAGGCTCTGAATAGCACTAGGGATTACTGTAAATCAAAGGGTGTTGAGTTGGAAAGACTTTGAATAGTAGCAACCCTCATTGTACTTATTTAAGTTGATTAATTGAAATTTAAAATCTACTTCTCACCAAGGACTGAAAGACAGTGCCACCATTACGAGGTAATTCAACATGCAAGATCTAGAGCGACCTAACCTAGTTGACTGACAAAACCCTACTTGAGGCCAAAAGAAATAACGTAAACTAAGGAAGCCATCCAAATAAATAATTGCATGCTATATGATGCATGGATAATAATAGAAGATTAATAAGTAAAGTATATATATACAAAGTTATGTTTAATAAATATATATATGCAAATAAATAAATGTAAAAAAAGTAATAAGTGAGAGTCTATATGTTATATTATAAATAAATATTTAAATATGAATTCTATTATAAGTTTCTAGTTAACAAAATTAATATACATTACATAAAAATCAAACTAAAGATTATTTTCAAGAAAATAGTGAATTCTTGATGCAAAAAAGTGAAGAGAAGGCTTGGGGATCTAATTATTATTCCTCGATGGGATTGGAGAGCCTTTCCAAACCATCATTTAAATAATACAGAGCTTGATTTCCTAACAGCAGCAGCCTCACCCTTAGGAGTTCTAGATCTCTTACATGTTGGAGCCAGCTCAAGGGGATCTGATTTAGAACTAGGAATGGTTTTGGGTCATGGTTGGGAGGAACGTGGTGGTTCCAAGGTCATTTGGTTATCATTCATAAGGTCAGAAATAGAGAGTGTTTATTAATTCTTGGGTGTTGAAGTGTGCAGGGTTCTTAAGCCATTTCAAGCTGCATAATTGCAGGTAAGAGATTTCCTATATTTCATCTCTTATCTCTATTTTTTTATGTTTACAGGTTGAGATTACAATCATNCATGGTTCTTAAGCCATTTCAAGCTGCATAATTGCAGGTAAGAGATTTCCTATATTTCATCTCTTATCTCTATTTTTTTATGTTTACAGGTTGAGATTACAATCATTAGGTTTTGTATTGGGAGCTGTAATTCATCCATCATCATTATGTATAAATGTTTTAGGATGTTTTATTAGTTAATATAGAATCTCAGTTTAAATTCTTATAAAGATTTTAAGATGAATTTCTTATCAAGTTTGTGTTAAAGTAGTTTTAAAAGTTTTTATAATGTATTAGTTAGGATGTTTTATTATTTAATATAGAATCTCAGTTTAAATTCTTATAAAGATTTTAAGATGAATTTCTTATCAAGTTTGTGTTAAAGTAGTTTTAAAAGTTTTTATAATGTATTAGGGTTTAGACTATATTTAAAATTTAGTCTTGATAAAGATAATGATCAAACATTTACCAAAACATAGAAACAGTATTGAATCCATGCCTAGAAACCTTATATATCCCAGCAACAAAATAAATTATCTGTCAAAGCATTTTAATAGATAGGGCAGAGATATTTTTCAAAGAAAACGCTCGCTCCAACCAAGAAAATATAGTGTTGGAGCTCAGTTATTAAAACTAGATTTTTAAAATCAGTACTTAAACAAATTAACACCCAGGATTTAAACTTAGCTTTGAAATTAAAAGACATAATATAACCTTAAAGAGAAACTATGAAGGGTTTACCAGAATAACCAACTACATAAACAAACTATTAGATAACATTGGACAAGCCAACTATTAAACAGAGTTGCGGACGAGGGATTAAGTCCCTTGGAGTCCAAGCCCAAAATATTGTCAACGTTCCAAAACTGCTAATTTACCAGATAAAATATGTGCAACATTCTATGCTTAAAGCATTAAAAGAACTAATTCAAATAAAAAATCATCTAGTTAAGTAAAATAAAGTATCTAGTAACATCAACCGACTATCGAATCCCACAAAGAGAAAATTGCCAGCCATCCTGTAAAAAAGATATGCCAATCTTCTAACACTGGCATATGAGAATCAACCCAACGTTGATATAATAAGTACCAAGCCACAGTAAATAAATTAAAATAACCATAACACACTAAACCATTGAAATCCCATAAACATTGACTAGGATCATATAAGTCATTCAAATGAAATAACTACAATAACGATAATTCAACATTGAATCGTGTAAGAATTGGATGGAAGCTTTCCTAGGTTTCTAAAGGAAATAAATACAATTATATCAACCATTCCAGATACACAAGCTAGGTTACCATGATAATAAACCATCGTTGAAACCATAGGGTCGTACTTCCAACAATGGCATTATAACTATTTTTTTAAACCACATCAAAAATGTAAATAAAGAACGGGGATAGGGCTTGCATGTTTGCTATCATACAGAAGCGAAATAAA
>LPNX010691396.1:0-49928 GCA_001517045.1 Pseudotsuga menziesii
ATAACCAGAGTACCATTCGAATTTGCAAGGATCCAGTTCAGAAGCAGAGAACCAGACACATTGAGATTCACATGCACTACATCAGAGAGCTTGTGCATGATGCCACCATTCACCTACTTTTCTGTTCATCTTCAGAACAAGTAGCTGACATCTTCACAAAATCATTTTGTGAGAAGACCTTCAGCAATCTCAAATCACTGCTGGGGATTGCTGATCATGCTGTCAAAGCATGAGTGGAGACAAGATTCTACAATTTTGTTTTACAGTCCATGTTTAAGGGAGGATTTTCCCAAGTTGGTTTTGCCTCTTTCCTTGGTTGTATGGACATTGCAGTATGTAAAGGGTGACTAAGCCTTGTTGCTAGGCCCTATATTTTTGATTTATTACTCATAAAGTTAGGCTTAAGGGGGGTGTTAGAATAATCAACCCATAGTATTTACCCACTTAGACATTATTTCATTTATTTTGTCTTATTTGCCTAGTCCATGAGTCCCACCATGTGCAAGTTCTCAATTGCCTATCCATAGAGGTCAAACTTGCCATTATTGACTCATGGAGCACTTGGGAAAGCCTTGGGAATCAAATCTACTTTATTCCTGGCCTCCTAGGCGCCCATCTTCTTTTTCTGCTTTATTCCCTGCTTTTTCAGTGTTTTAAGGCACATAGGAAAGCAATACTAGGTGAGGTGAATCAGCTTTGTTGCCTCTTCCTCCTCCACTCTTTCCTCCATGCAAAAGCATGTATGAGCTGCCATTTGACCACTCTTTATCTTGCCCATGCGCCCTTGCTAATTCGTGGGGTCCTTGATAGATTTGGGATCAGCTTTTTACACCTATGGGGGATTTGCCTATTTTGGGTAAGCCTGCTTTATGCTAGATTTGGATGCTTCCTTATGTATTCAATTTTCTCATGTATTCTATATATTCAGAAGCCTATGTTATTACAGGGTTGGGTATTGTACACTCAGTTAATATAATTTTGTGTTACAGCTCCATATTCAGTCTCCATTGTTGATAATTTTGCATGATCAATTGTTAATTGTTGTGGGTGAAATTAATCTACTACAGGCCTAAATTTCTACACCAGCATGAATGGTCCCTGCATAGGGGAATTCATGGAAATAGTAAACCCTTTTCCCAGCTCCCTTCGTGGAAGGGAGAAACTTGCATAGACTGAAATTGACAAAAGTTTCTGTAGCAAATCCTATGACTCCTGCGTGAAAGGAACAAGCGATCCTGGATCCCCCAAATGGTGCTTGCATGAGGAAGAAACCCCCCTACATGTGTATGAGCAATACCAAAACCACGAGTGGAAGAGTGTTGACCATTCCCCTGCCCTCCACGTGAGGAAGAGCAAGCTTGCTGGTGGAGTGTATGTGGGGCAAAGACGGGCAGTCCTGCCACCCACCACTCCCCAGCCATAACTGCTCCCAACTAATGAAATAGCAAAATTTTAGTGGGTGTTTGACACATGGAAAACTCCCAATGGGCCCCCCATGGGTCAGACGACTCCCCCTTAACCTTAGGAATCATGCCATTTTCATTTAATGTTGCACCATCATAGCTGGTTGTATGTTTATTTTAATTGATGTGCATATTTACATGATTCCCAAAACTATAATGTGTCGAATAGCATGATATACCATCAGCAATGATCCCTATTTCCAAAACATACAAAACCAAATCAATGGTGGGGATTTTTCCTTTATCTCCACACCACGATTAATTACAATATATACATCATGTATCCTTTAATGTTACCGGGGTCAAAACCGAGGATATTACAATCCCCTCCCCCTTGGAATAATACCATACTCATTTTTCCAATACATGGGATTGCATATACAATTTGCACATCAAAATTTCAAAATTTTGTAGATCTTTCCCATGTTCAATTATTTACATGAACTTTCAGGACCAAGCCCCTCAGCTTCCATGAGCTTCTCCTGTTGGTTCTTAGCTTTCGGTTGATCCCCAAGTCGAGGAACTTTGTGGCTTCTTCCCTCTTTATGTTCCCTCATTGGGCAGTCCCGACGTAAATGATGTCCTCCACATTTCCAACATTTCACTGGCTGGTTCATCTTTACCTACTCAATTTCCTTTGATTATTCATGCCTGGAACGTTTCTTAATAGATTGCTTGGATGAATGTCTCATCATTGATCCACTTTCCTTGCCTTTACGGATTGCTCCTAGAAGGATTTTCACCTCCTTTTGTAAAGCAATAGAGTCTTGCAAAATCTGGTGGTTCATCTCATTCTGCCTTTTCTGTATGTTGAGCATCTCTCCAAGATTCTCTTGGGTCCTGGAAATTGTTTGAACAAGACTTCAAGCTAAGTCCAACAAATTTTGGTCTGCTTCCATGATCAATGTGCACCACTGGATTTCACCTTCCTCACCTGTGAAATGCATCATTGAAATTCTATCAGACCAAGCATAATATAGGCATTAAAATCAGTCAATTAATTACCCGATTTGCATGACAGTCCAAGTCTCATCAAGGATACTTTCATATTTTTCATGCCTTCCCAATAGGAACATGAGCTCATTCATGTCCATTCTTGGGCATGGAATTGACCATTCTAGCATTCACAATTTACTTTAAGCAAATACACACATTCCAATTTCAGTCATACATGCATTCAACAATATTTTCTTTTCACGATGCATATATATATANTTTCATGCTCTCGGCCTCTTTAAATTCAACGTGAATGATGGACCAATCCCTCTTGGTCATGACACTTAGTGTATCCGGTCTATTCCATACCTCTCAAAAATGGAGCCTCCCCACATGGTTTTCCTTGGCTGCTAGGAAATTCACAGTCTCACTAGCACCTTTTTCATTACTGCTCATTTTGAGTTCTTCAGGATAGTCACATTTCTACATGCACCCCTAGGATGCTCTCATAGTCCTCGCTCCCAGCGATACCTATATTCAAACATTGATTAGATTCACATGTTTAGTTTATTCTCAATGGTTTTTATCTCTTAAACAAGAGCTTAAAACATCATAACCAAATCATATACACATGCATATTCATAAGCAAGAATTGCAAAATAATCCAATATTTATCTCTATTGTGTGTTTCCTCGTTGGTCCACAGGATCCTTCTTCGCTTTGCAAGCCTTGGGATTGACTATGGACTTGGATGTGAGGTCAGCACACAGGTTTCTCTCAACACCAAATAATTAATGTCCAGGCAGTACACCTTCACGCCGACTAGGAAGGAACAAATCAACCAAGCCAACACAGTTGGGTTTATCAGGCCATGCACTTATATCAACAATGCAGTTATATCAACAATGCACTTATATCAACAATGCACTTATATCAACAATACACTTATATCAACCATGCATTTATATCAACAATAAATGACCATTTCCAGGTCCAAGATTTACTATGGATCCCTAAGCATATAACAGCCCTATTTCAGTGACATCTTCACCACATCCTTTTATACATATCTAGCATAGTTAAGCCAACCTATAGTTGGGTTTATCAAACCATCCCACCGAGCCAATACACAATTTGGTTTATCGGCTGCAGGTAATCAAGCCAACACTGTAACAACCATTTACCCTTTTCTCTCTAGTGTGCAACACGAGACTACATCTAGATAGCCTGACAACACAAGTAATACAACCAAACTCATCAGCATTATTGCTCTAAAAAATGTAATCATATTTTACATCATTCACTATCAAGTATTGAGACACCAAAAGTGCGTCCACTCCCTAGGGTGTAATCAATATTGAAAAACCATTTCATGATCCAACATCGGAAAACTGTGCACCCTTTTTCAGTGTGTGCCATGTAGGCTATATTCATACTCAATCAATCGGTCATCATGGAAATAAAATCAAAACATGTTCTGCATATGGAATTTTAATAATTTGACATCCATATTCTTAGCTAGGGTCACAGAACACTTATCCATTTGCCGATGTGGTATTCCTTTGTTAAGGAGGAATGGGGGCTCCCTTCTCTGAGTTGACAGTCCCACAGTTTTCCATCCCGATTCCTCTTTACATTTTGTATCCACACATGTCTTACCAACATAACCTATCCCATCTCACTCATGTTTCTTACCAAACATGTAGTGCAGATGAGACATTCCCAAAATGTCCACTGGAGTTTCACCCGAAACCCATTTCCAAGATAAGGGAAAACCTTCCCATGAAGTTTGGCTCCTGCAGGCCATCACACATGATATTGCTACAGTGTGTACCCCTGGCACATTCATCAAATAGCCAATAGTCAATCATTATCTGATAATACAATCCAAATTTGATTGTTCCATAACCAAGCAATGACATTAGTAATTAAATTCACTGAGAATTTGCAACTCTGTTTACTACAGAAATTGATTTGCTTGGCAATGAGGTGATCCTCAATTATGGGTCTCTTGTAAGCAGCACCACTATGCCCATTATAATTTTATGCTTAATAGCATAACATGAATACCCACTTACAATGCGTCCTTCTGACACAATCTTATGCAAGCCAATAGTGATTAGTAGTTGTCAGCAATTTCTCAAATCCAAAATTCACAAATTCAAATTTAACAACCCATTATGCATACAAAATATTTCCATAGCCATAAGAATCTTCTCATAAGGCTTGTCTCTTTCACATGGTAGATTTTGGCGTTTGCCATGGTCTTACTCTCATTGTCATGCTCCAAACAATCTACCTGAAACCTGAACTTCAATCAGCCAAACACTTGGTAAGTCCGGATGCATATAACCTTTTCATTGCTGCAACCATCTCTGAAGCAATTTCAGAATTTATAAAATTCAAATACTTCCAGCTGTTAATCACATCAATATTACCAAAACTCATTTACTTCATGCAATCATGATCATACTTTAAATTACAGGGTACAGTTACATCATTTCTGTAATTTTAAATGAATTGTTTAGATACTCCTTACTTCACAAGTGTATCATTGTACCACATTTCCCTTCCATAGAGAATTTCCAGTAGGCAATTGATCATGACTACCCTCTTCATGCACTTACTATCCTGCATTCATAATATCTCTTGAAATGCTTCCATAATTGTCATCAATTCATCAATTCAGCCATTAGTTATTCATAATAACTCATGCACTATCTCTATGCATTCATGCATTGCATCACAACATTTGCACCCATACTTATGTATGCACATATACAACATTTACTCATACTTTTCATATGCATCCATTCAATGCATAACTACAAGATTTATAAAATATTTTAATGCATACCCACTCAACGCTACCTTGCATTGATTCCAAAATACTATGCATTCAAACATACCATGGATGGCCTAACCATGACTACTTCATATAGGATGCATGACTATAATCAAGATCATCAATGCTTACTTTCCTTGGGCTACTAAGCTCATCACAACATAATACATGCATGACACATTTCTATATGAATGCAGTATAGAATTCAAATACCCACACAGTATGAGACGTCTTGCTTTTACCATTCCATGCGATTATCATAATT
The DNA here is from genome assembly GCA_001517045.1 of Pseudotsuga menziesii. Classification (NCBI taxonomy): domain Eukaryota; kingdom Viridiplantae; phylum Streptophyta; class Pinopsida; order Pinales; family Pinaceae; genus Pseudotsuga; species Pseudotsuga menziesii. Next base: position 5,510 of record LPNX010691396.1, read on the forward strand.
TAAACTCTTACCTTCCTGGGTCCTACTTACACCCTTGACATTACTAGTTTGGTTGGTCCTTGCAGGAGATTGCATAATTTGCTCACCAACTTTTGATTCTGGACTTGTTGCCTTATCGCTTTCTCCATAGGGTTTCTAGTCACATCTGTCAGCATCAACAACATATTCAACCATGTCCATGTTGTCATTGGTTTTTCCACTAATGCAAACACCAATGCAATAATTATCATTAGTGGCTCATTATAAATGTATAATTCTCACTATTATTAGCAACATGTACTATCTTATGCATGCAAGGAATATCCTCATACATTTCCTTTATAAAACTTGTAATCATAATTCTCAAGACAGGGTTTAAGGGAATTTCCCTTTTCAAATCCCTCATTCTTGCATGGAACTCATTTTTCACACAACAGCTGGTTTGACCTCATGGTCTTGCTACCTCTAGGCATGCAATTCCTGGATTTGTCCATATTGACAAGAACACATTTCTCTTTCAAGCAATCACTAGCACTTTGCTCATTTAGACTCAAATTCTGGTGACTGTCCCTTGTTCCCTACAGGATAATCTTTCCAACACCTATCCATGTCATGCTTCATTTTGACCTTGGGTGTGAAAACCACACCAATTCAAATATGATTCTTTTTACCAAATGTATTATGGTCTGAAATGTCAAATTCAACCACCTAGAACTCTCTTCCTTTTCATCCCTGAAACTACTAAGAACCCAATGACAAATTCACTGCAATTTTTCTTTGGTTAAAATCGGGTCTCATCCCAACTACTTTTTCGACGTTTCGGACCCTTAGTGGACTAGTCTTCCAACACTTCAGTGACCCAGATGAATAAATTATTCGACACTCATCGAGGGCCCCATCAACTTTAGGTTTCCATTGTATCATTGGTTCCATCGACTATATTTCTCTGATGTAATATTTCCAGACGACATCGGTGATGCCAAGGACTATTCATCAGGTCTCCTTTCCACCATCTTTCCTACTTTTCGGTGACCAGATCCACTGATTTTCTCCATGGTTCATCGACGGTTTGTTCACCTGTTCCCTTCTGGCATGTCAGACTTGTAGTGGTCTAAGCTTCCGATCTGCATCGGTGATTGGATCCTCTACTCATCGAACGGCTAGTTCTCTAGTCCTCCACAACGACGGTTCACCAACCATTAATCTTTTTCGATTGGAGGCCTCTTCAACTATAATTCTCTGATCGACATTCGAAACAACTATCCGTTGGGAGGGTAGGCCACTAAATAGCCGCAATGGCGGTTTAGAAACCATAAACATTTCTTGATCCTCTATAAATCTATGATGACATCCATCAGTGGGCTCATCATCTAAATTTCTCCAATGGCCAATGGTTTTCAACACTTCAACAAAACTCTGAAAATTTTCTTCGTCCTTCCATTTCAGCGAACCCAACAACTAATTTTCGTCGACGACATCGACGGTACGACGACTAAACTTTGCCGATGTTGAAGGTCAATATCAGATGTTTCCTCAACTATATTGAGCTAGCGTTTTGGCGGTCTTCGACTGATCTCTGCCAAAACTACGGCTCTCACATCCACTAACTTTCGCTGATGGCCGACAATTCCCATACTTAAAAAGTTTTTTCTGAAATTTCTTCTTTAAACTTCCTTCCGCCGCTTCATCGGATCAAATGTATTTTATTCCTTGTCGACGTATCAACGCCTTCACTATCTATCTGCTGTGGAATCAATGGTAGGGGACTCTATCCATCGGAAGGATACTCCACTAGTCGGCCACAAAGGAGGGAACACGAAAATATAGACCTTTCCAATGTTCATCGATGATTCCATCATCTAACTTCCATCGATCGCCGATGGGTTCGACACTTAGACAAATTTTTACAATTTTTTCTTTCCTTCATCTTTTCTCCCTCGACGCTCCATCAGATATTCCATCTACTATTTTCCACCGACACTGTGGTGACTCCATCAAATACTTTGCGCCACCGTTTTGGAGGTCTTCCACTGATGAATTCAGATGGAAGTTTCCTCCCCTTTAGTCATTCATCGGTGGCCTATATTGGAGGGCCTTCTGACTAAAATTTATGCTGCATCAGAGGAATGATCCTCTAAACTTCTCCAACTGCCGACAGTCTGGATACTTAGAAAATTTTTTGAGATTTTTATTTAGTTGTCCCCGTCGGATGACCTTCTACTTAGGTGATCCGATGCATCGGCGGGACTTCGGACTAAGTCCTTCGACGATTTGATTGTCCCAATACTTAGAGAAAGTTTCCAAAATTCTCTTGTCATGCACAGATTTTCTTCTTTTTCTTGCTGGGTAGAAGGCAGCCTTCCTCTTCTAGCTGACCTTTTTTGGCCCATTCAGGCCCATGCTGCAACCTTTATCTCTGATACCATACTGTAACGTCGCCGACCCTCCAACCGGTGAAGAGGATGCTACCAAACAACAAAAAATCTCTGGGCAAATAGCCCCATGAACATGAACATGCATATAATGCTGAAATATAAAGCTTAAGACATAAATCATACTAAGATGCATAATCCTTTATATACAAAGTAGAAGTGAACATACGTTCATTCAAGCATACCACGTGTTCATCATATTCATTAATCAGTAATATAAATGTAGAGACAGAATAGTCAAGAATACTCATCTTAAAAAGAATTCGTCCTACAACTAGCTCCGTCGCTGCAACATTCCACCCAACCATAGGCCAGTGTGCTCATCAATCTCTCAGCAACACTTCCACCCTTGAACTGGGAATGATTCCTCAAGGAATAAGGGTCAAAGAAAGCTTACACAAATCCAAGCTACATAATTCAACCAAGCCCACACAGTAGGGTTTATCAGGTCGTCAAGGAGCTAGGAAAGGATAAATGCTAAGCTGGTGGCCTCAATGGAGAGCTAAGGACACCTACACAAGAGTTAACCTGAATTCTAAGACATCCACACACCTGACACTAAGAATCAGTCCTTTCTTTGCTTCACAGTCCCTCAGGTCTTGACTTCCCTTTCCAATACTCTTCAAGGGTTGTGGAGAAGAAAGCCAGCAGTATAACTCTGTCTGAGTGGCTCCAAACACTAGTTTTCTCAAGCATGGCCAGCCTCTAATCCTACTATCAACAGTCTAAATACCAACCACTGCATACTGTAGTAAAACAAACAGTTCACATCTCTGTGACTAAGATAAAGACAGTAGGGTGACAACCCCAAATGAAAAGGTGAACACAGTTCAAGTAAACAAGATGACTCAGAGTTGTTCTTGGCCCTAGCATGGCCAAAACAACTCAGCGGCAACCCAAAATATGTTTGCACCCGTAGCAACCAAGAAGCAACCCAAAACCATGGGGAAGAGAGCAACCCCAATCTTCACAATGAAATGATGGAAACATTACACAGTCCGTATATGGGGAAGAAGATGGACTCCCAACATAGATAAGGGAAAAGCCTAAATGCAGACCACAGTCAATAACATACAAGGCCACACTCGATAAGGAGACATACACTTACCACCGAAATCAGTATGGGGCGCACAGACACACACGGACCCCAATATGAATGGTCCATGCAAAGGGGAATTCATGGCAATAGTAAACCCTTTTCCCAACTCCCTGCATGGAAGGGAGAAACTTGCACATAATGAAATCAACAAAAGTTCCTGGAGTAGACCCTATGACTCCTGCATGAAAGGAACAAGTGATCCTGGATCCCCCAAATGGTGCCCGCGTGAGGAAGAAATCCCCCTGCGTGTGTATGAGCAAGACCAAAACCATGAGTGCAAGAGTGGGAGAGTGGTGACCATTCCCCTGCCCTTTGCATGAGAAAAAGTGAGCTGGTTGGGTGGAGTGTATGTGGGGAAAAGACGGGAAGTCCTGCCACCCACCACTCCCCATCCATAACTGCTCCCAACTAATCAAACAAAAGAAGTTTAGTGGGTGGTTGACACATGGAAAAATCCCAATGTCCCCCCCACAGGTTAGACAACCCCTCCTTAACCTTAGGAATCATGCCCTTTTCATTTAACGTTGCACTGTCGTAGCTAGATGTAGTTTTATTTTAATTGATGTGCATATTTACATGATGCCCAAAACTATAATGTATCGGATAGCACGATATACCATCGGCAACGATCCCTATTTCCAAAACATACACAACCAAATCAATGGTGGGGATTTTTCCTTTAGCTCCTCACCACGATTAATTACAATATATACATCATGTATTTGTTAATGTTACCAGGGTCAAAAATGAGGATATTACACCTATTGACCATCATGAGCCACTTTATTAGCAAGAGCTTTGATCATACAAATACAATAACCATGTCAAGTGTAAAAAATGTAAGGGAAAGTAAATGTTACATGTTGAAGTGAGCTAATGCAAATGTAATGGAACTAACAAGTACAAATATCCATATGGTAATATAGTGAGTAAGAGAATGAAAAATAAAACTTTAAAATATGATTGTTCCCAGATAGGTTCACACTTGGATACAACAATGACATAAAGAAGTATGGAAACAATATTTTCAGCTATTATAAACTTCTCTACATAGGATTTTGTAATGGGAGATGGCAATGACAACAAATCTAGATTAATTTGTGATAACCTGTTCACCAAGGGGTACATAAAGTAACCTAAGAAATCATCTGTATGACAAATTCCTTTCCACCAAGGGGAACATTAAATAACCTAAGAAAACATCTATATTACAAATTCCTATCCAACACCTCCCTCCACAATATCCTGTTCGAAATATTAATTACTCGCTGATTCAAATAACACATTAGCTGACTCTGTCAGAGTATGTAGCAGGTCAAAAATTGTCAGTCAGTATGACATGATGAATATTTCACATCTATCGTATATAATCCATTCGAATTTAATTGTTGAAGATACTTTTTAGGTAGATAGTAATTACATCCTTTAATGTTAAGTCGGGAGATTCACAGAGTAGCAATTTTAGTCGGTAGAATTTTTGTATATAAAGAAGAATATTGTAAATATGAAATACACAGATAGAGAAGACAAGACAGAGAGAAGAAGATAATTGAGGAGAAGAAGAAAAAAAAACTCTTCGAAGAGTTTGAAGCTCAAGCTTCTGTGTTTTGTAAAAGTGTTTAAGAGTCGAAGCTCTGTAATAGGTAAAACATCCTATTAAATTCCAAGTTTGTATTTACGGCTGTAAGTTTTTGTTATGTCATCACAAGAAATATAAATCCATAAGTTCATGGTTTGATGCAAGTTTTAGTTTGCCGCATATCTTCTCCATATTTACCTAAGTGAATGTTGTTTACATTTACTGTACGTGAAAGACACAAAGAATCCATTTTTATTTCACCATGTAAAAGTTCTAGTTTCTATGCACAGAGGTGTTTGACACAAGTCTTATTTAATAATGGGTTAAATAATATTGTGAGTGAGTTGCAATAGTTATGTCGTAGTTAATCCCAAGTAACTGCAAGTGGAAAGTGTTTTTCATATCCTAAGTCACTAAGACTAAGAAATATAAAGTTGTTTTGTCGAAGTGAAAGTTGGTCGCACATGAGTTGGTCGCGACCTAATTCATGTCACAGTAAAAGTCGATCGAATCCTAGTAAGTCAAGTAAGTCTTTCAAGGAAAACATGAGTATAGTGAAAATTTTGTCATAGTAACTCTGTCACAGTAATTCCGTTGAAGGTAATTTGAGTAAAAATAATTTCCGCAAAAGTTAAAAAATGGAAAACAAAAAGGTTGTGTTGCGTGGTAACTCAAGTTAATATCCGTTGTTGTTGTTTTCTCTAAGATATGGTATCAGTGTAGGCTGAGGAAATAAATCTTCTCCTAAAAGGGAAAAAACTAATTGTTACGAAGAAAACTTCCTATGGCTTGGGGTGTACCACAACAGATAGATAAACCAGAGAAATCAATCCATTCCCAATATGGAAGAGAAATAAAACATCTAAAACTAAAGGATCTCAAAACATACCTTATTATGGATGGTTGAAGTAGATCCCCATTGATATTTTTCCAATCCCGCTTGTGTTAGAAATTTTATCTCATCAACAGCAAACAAGAAAAACATGATATATAATATAGTGTTAGGCCTACTCTAGCATATATAATCAATAACGTATAAGCGATTAAACACATCCATGGATTCAATATTTATTTAAATGCACATTATTGGATAGGAAAAGGTATTTCTATTAATAAAATCAGAGATTACACAAGTGACAACGTTTGTTGGCACGTCTGCAAACCGGAGAAACTAAGTCCTCTACTTGGGCCTCCACCACCTCAATCCTCCATCTCTCGATAGAAATATCACAACCAAAGGAAATATTGGGAAGAACACAAAGTGCTCCAAGGGACAAAGGATGTAGACTCAAGTACAATCAAGTCATAGCAACAATGGACTATATTTTTCTTGCTCTTCAATTCCTCCTCTTTAATGTATCCAAAGGGTTCCTTATATAGTGCTTCAATGGGGTAATGGAAGGTCAAATACAAGCGATATTAAGGCATATGGAAGGACAAGAGACAAGTGACTTAGATCCACATCAAGGAAAACTCCAAAATATTTGTCCTTTTGCACACATCCCGATGTACACAGGTTTAAGGGTAATATCTACATATATATGGGAGAAAGGGATTAAAAGTCGCATACAACCAATAATAGGTGTTTTTAGGGATGATCTTGGAAACATAAAAGGTACAATAATAGTCCATGGGGTACAAAGAGTTTGCAGAGGGATAGGGAAGGCCATAAATGTGTGATCAACCATGTGTGGTAACATCAATTGTAACATATTCCTCCTACTGTGTGAGGTAAAAGGGGTAACATGTTGGATGAAATACATTATAAATTCATCCCATAAGTGGAGTGATGAAGAACCAGGTGGAAGAACCATCCATCCAACAGTATAGTACAATAATCAAACTCTGTATATCACTGCAAATACATATAGCAGTCCCAGATACATAAGAGTACAATGGCCATGAATAGGCATGATACAAATAATGACATATGTGATCATCGCCACATACAATATATAATAGATCAGAATCTCCATGATGAATATATACAAAGGATAAAGATCTCCATGAAAGATGAATATATACAATGGATCAAGATCTCCATAATGGTTGAAGATATTTGACATACACTAGAATCAAGTCACGAGAGCTGAAATCTCATGAACACTAGCACAATTAAGGACGTAGCATATGTGAAATGCCACCAATCTGGAAAGTATTCTACCCACACTGATACGAGTACATATCCTACTATGTTAATATAGGTGTCGAGGTCAAACATAGTAGTCCATTTTCTGATTACTGATCATTGATGTATACCATTAACAGACACGAGATCACCCACCGACAATGAAAATGGGAATCAAGGTACTAGAGTGCAATATAACAAGTGCGAATAGATGTGTTGAGGTCAAACACTTTAAAGAATCCATCGATCAGGGGAAATTGATGTATTCCCAAAAAATGTTGATGGTGAGAGAACCTACCACTAATGACTGTAAGTCTCAAGGAACTCAAATGACTCTAGACACCTATCCCAGAATAAATGATTTGAAGTCGATGGTATGGAATCCACTAGAAGGAGGGAATTAAAGCATCCCTCATGAACCAACACAAGTTACTCAGCAAAGCTGTATAATGTGGAAGGACAAGGTGTGCATGAACCAGTAATAGTACCGGGAATGGCCAAAATGCAAAGTCAAGACAAATGAGGAATGGCTAACTCAGGCTCCAACTTCCTTCGAACAAGAGCTAAAAGGTCAATGGTGACTAAATGTAGGTAACATAAACTCGACATACAAACTGGAACATCTCTGCAATGCAAGAGCCATCAACAGAGGATCCATAGGGACTAGAAGCTTAACCAGTCGGTGGAGGTAAACTCAGAGAAATGAGTACAGCTTGTAAAGTCAAACTATTAACCCAACCAACGGATGTGATACACAATGATCTATTCAAAGGAGACACAACTTGATTGCTGCCCAAGATAACATATTTTCCTATCCATCTTTTTGGTTTTTTTTTTTGGGACTTTTTCAGATATTTTGAAAATTGTGAAAAATAATAAAAGTGTTTTATAGTTACAAATCTAGGAGGAGAGGAGTGTCAAGGGGAAAACAAACTATTTCCAAGCAGTGGAACATACCTATGATCAATGCAATGAAACATGTGTAGGATAACGACACTCAGTGGAATGCCCCCTCCTGGTAAAACAAATGGGGAATCAAGCTGCAAAAGATATAGAAAAAGGCTCTACTTGGCTAGACATGAGACAAGCTTGGGCTATATGGCTGATAATGAAAGTCAGGGAAGACAACATAAGGCTCAATAAGGCAAGAAAAACTCATGATAATACAATTAAAAATTGACATATACAAATGACTCCCGGGGAAATGGCCAGCATAAAGTTCAAGAGGAGTATGAAGCTCTTTCTCAATGTCATGGAGGTACTATACAAAGGAATCATACACCCTAAAGGAGAAATGTTGACATGCGCACCAAATGCAAAACAAGATCTAACTAGGGTACCCATGTATGGTAAATCTCCTCCATTCACAACATGCCAATTTGAAAAGTAGCAAGAAGGTTTCGTAACCACATGGAATGGGTTCATACCTGTTGCCGCCTTTTCACACACCTGGATCACGTGGCAGAAATCTTCAAGCCACTCGTTGTGTCCTTGGGGGCAAGTCTCGAGTCAAGGCTGTCACCTTGTTCTTGACTCCTCCGTTTAGGCTCAACTCCTAACGAAGCCAAGGGGGGTAGACCCTATTAAGTTACTAAGGATGATTTCTTAGTGTAATGATGTTGTACTGAATCAGTTATTTAGGGGTTTGAATATTTTAACTATAAGAAATCAAGATGACAAGATACAAAGATACACATGAAAGCGCAAAGTTGATACACAATATATATATGAAGCAGAAAATACCAGTGCCTTAAAAATGGAGTCAAAAGAGATCAATGTGCTTGCATGTGTTTGGAATAAATGTTTTGCGATTGCATCTTGTCATGTTTTAAGTTAAAATTGGAGTGTGAGTTGTTTAAATTAGGCTTAAGGGGGACTCCAGATATACCCGAGAGTACTTGGAGTATGTCCAAAACAAAGCCTATACGGCTACCCGCAAGGAATATGTGGGCTGAAATGGAGTCTCTGGGGCTATGTTCGTAATGCACCCGTTAGGGTGTGACAGAGATCGGTGCCCTGAGGTCACTTTTCAGTAGGTTCCCGCTTCGTTTGGGTATTTTGCCACCGTAAAGGTTTGATCGAGGTGTTGTATTTTCACCTGATGGTTTTTTAATTGGGGAAGGTGAGTCCTAATTATGCTAGTCACCCAAGTGCTTTTGATACAGCTTGATTGATCGGATGAACCGTAGCCAAGTGCAGAGCATACACACTGGAGTCTTGTAAAATTTTAATAAGTTTTAAAAGATGTGTTCTTGCTTAAAAGAAAAGCCTCCAAGAACCTCTTTCGATCCAAGTGGATCTCAATCGGGGAATCAAGGAGGGGTAAATTTTAAAATGCTGATAAACAAAAGATGAGAAAATAACACAACTACACAAATGCAGTTTTGTGATTAATCCTACCACGAATCTCTTTCCCCTTGCGGGTCACTCGGGAAATCGTGGGGTAAGTATTATGATTACTTTTGAAAATAAGATATGGAATATAGAATTAACAACAAGATCAAATATACTACCCTACCAATCAGATAAATTCTAGTAAAAGGAAATAATCGAAAAAAGACGAAAAAGGCACCGACGCAAATCCCCCTAGGGGGGATGGGGAATGGGCTCAAAAGAGACTATTCAAAGGATGATTTTACTATAGATATTACAATATCAAAGAAATGATACAACAGATCTTTCTTGGTGCTTATACAAGCTGAAACCAAGATATTACAGTTTATGCCAAACAATTACAAATTATGTGACAAAGGAGAGCCCCCTAGGGGGATTTGAGCGCTCCAAAATCCACTTTGGACAGCAGCTTATTTTCTTCTCTGTTAGACCTGCTAAATGACAGCGAGTGAATTAGAATCAAAAATTCCCCAAATCACTTTAAGAGTGCCTTTGGGTCAGCCTACTTTATCTCAAAAAATTAATGAAATTAAACTAGCTAAACCGACGAAAAGGGAACCAAGGAAAGCAATCTTTCCTTGGGATCTTGGCCTGCTGTTTGTGTGGCCAATTAACAGCACTGATATTTCAGAATATTGAAATTATTTAACAGAAAATGAAACTACCTTAACAGCAAGCTATGAATTTTTCAATAAACTACTTGCGAAACTAAGGCAATTTTAGCTAGATCTCTTGAATTTGAACTTTATGTGTACAACAAAGCTAAGATCTAGAAAATTGAAGGGATCTTGATAATTATATCTATGTATTATTTTCTTTATGAGATAGATCATATTTAAAAAGAGACCTTAAAGTAACCAGTTTGAGGAAAGTTTAATAATTTTAAAGGAGAGAAAGGGGAAGAAAGGTGCTTGTTGTTGAAGCAGATCTGCAGAGGGACCTTGGTAGAGAAGCACCGAGGGGCACGATATTAACAATCTCTACTGGAAATCAATGGAATCAAACCTGAACCATAGATCTTCTAGCTATGGCAAACCTGTAAGCTACAACACAATTCTTGCATACAGAACTATCAGATCTGAAGATACATATGAGAAAAGGATGATACAGTATGCAAATAACCTTATTTAACATACAGGTATTAACTCATTCAAACATATGCAGCAAATAGAAAGTAAGTAAGATTACTTACAATGATCTATCCTTATGATTTAAGAAACCATTCAGGCAGACAATAATTAAGTGCAAAAAATTGGAAAATAGCAGTTTCACCTCGATTGCAGCAAGACAATGACAATCCACACATGAAAGATACTCCACAATTGAGCCTCCAAAGCTTTTCTTTATTCAACAAAATAAGATCAGTACACAGTTACAATGGAAAGCCCTTCAGTCCAGCTCTAACTAGCTTGGAAAAGGAGGCTGTGCCTTGATTTATACAAATTGCAGGCCATCTATCCCAGGGGGGGCGCAATTCCTCATGGAAGAAAGTGAAATCAGCTAATGGATAGTTCATCAATGCAGAACTGAGGCTGAACTGAGCCTACTTGTCAACCGGGGGCCTGATCTGGCTGACACATCAACCCATACACTGACACATCGGCCCACAGAGCATCCATGAGAGCCAAAACGTGTTGAAGAGAGAGGGGGGGCACAATTCCTCATGAATACCACTGTAGATCAGCTCCAGATCTGATTTGATCCCCTCCTTTAGTCAAGGATTTGTCAGATCCAATCAATATGCTCCAGATCTGATTGATTTCAGTCAAATCGGTTGAGAATCCATTGAGTTATTGATTTTGGATTTGCTCCATTATTCATCAATTTATTAATTAAAATAATCAATAATTGATTTTTGGGGCTTTCTGGCCTGAGTGATGGAAGATCACACAAAACTTAGGAAAAAATGGGTCCATGGGTTTATATGGTGCTCTTAGCTTCAAAATGAGCACCTACATGACTGAAACTGATTGTTTGGCTTACTTTTATTACAGACTCAATTTTTCCAATTAAACTATTAAAAAATAGCCTAAGTTTTGGAAAAATTAAAATTTAATAAAAAACCCTGAAAAAACTGAAAAATTGAAAAATTGAAAAACACCTAGGGGGACTTAGACATGTTCATATGACTCAAAAAAGATGTCTAGCATGCTTACACATTGACACATAGACTCTAATAACCTCAATAGGCACAAATGCCAAGCCGACCCCCCCAACTTTGGAGGTATGGAGTGAAAAACTCAGGAATTATCAGTCGTTTATTCAACAACCAATAATAACCAAGGGAAAAAACACCCTGGGCTGATCGGATTGACAAATGAAGTCTAAGAGACCGAGTCTTTTACAGACACTATCATGCTAGAACATTTATTACAATTCCCCCATGGGGTATGAACATGTGATATGATACAACAAGCACTTCCCAGAAGTACTTCCAAAGGTCTTTTTGAAGTCCGAACAAGTTAACCCTTTCTGGTTCACCAGGCTCACTTGATAAAAACCACTAAGTACAACTTAGGTGGTAACATTCTGGCTCCATCTAGGACACATTCTCTAACTGATCTTATGTTCAAAGGAGAGGATGTGAGAACTCTAGAATCTCTGGTTCCTGCAAGGCAATTAGAGTTTGTCAGTAACATGTATATATAAGAAAAATTTAGCCATAAACGAACTAATGTACATAATTAATCTATAATGTGTAAAAAGGAATATTTTACAAAAACTAATATACAAAGGAAAATTTTCAACATGGCACGACATAACTATAATACGATAATCAATGATACAACAATATGATATATACAATTTAGAAATATATGCAGGGCAAGGTTTAGAAATTGGCCCTGAAACCACCAATGCCACTAAAGGCATCAAACTGTCTCGGCGAAAAACAGCTTGAGGAGAAAACCATTCACTGGTAAGCTCAATATTTCTCCTTCCAAGTCATTTAGATAGAAGGAGTTCGTTCCTGCTATTTCATCAATGATGTATGGTCCCAACCATAGGCTGTTGAGCTTTCCGTGCTTCCCAGGTTTTTCCCGTTGTTTGTCCCAACATAGAACCGTGTCACTTACTTGGAAGGAACTCGACCAGGTAGATTTATCGAAGGCTCTCTTGACCTTGTCTGAATTCTTGATACTATGGTCAAGAGAGTCTCTTCTGCTCTCATCTAGCTCGATTAATTGGTTTATTCTATTCTGGATGGCCTCCTGATCTGAGCTGAAAGTCTGGAGGAGCTGATACACTGGAAGCTTTAGATGGATTGGTAAAGTGACATCAAGGCCATAGACTAGTTCGAAAGGGCTCCTCCCTGTTGAACTTTTCTTAGTGATCCTATCAGCCCATAATGCCAATTTGATTTTTCTATCTGAAGCCTTCTTATTGTCACCCACAATTTTTTTGATTATGGTCATTAAGTTCTTGTTACTTGAGTCTGCTAGACCATTTCCTTGGGGATAATAATTAGATGAGTGAGATAGGATAATGCCGTACTTGAAATAGAAAGACGACATCTTGGAAGAAATAAAGCATGGGCCATTATCTATGATTATTCTAGCTGGCACGCCGAATCTTGTGATGATTTTGTCTTCTAGGAAATCCATGACTATGGCATCAGTTGCCTTTTTGGTGGGTATGGCCTCTACCCACTTGGTAAAATAATCTGTGGCGGTAAGAATCCAAGAATAACCATTGCTTGAGTTATCCTTGAACTTACTGATGAAGTCAAGCCCCCATTGCTGAAAAGGAGCTTGGACTACTATTGGATTTAGAGGCAAGGCTTTCATTTGTTGCTTTTCGGTGAATAACTGACACTGGGGGCAAGCTATGACAGCCTTGTGCACATCTGAAAAAAGGTTTGGCCAATAGTAGCCTGCTCTAAGTATTTTGTGGGCGGTTGTTTTAGCTGCAAAATGTCCACCACAAAATCCTGAATGGAACTCAACCATGAGTTTCTTGGACTCAGGTTCATCGACACATCTAAGCATCAAACCATCTGGGTTTCTCCAACACAAACCATCTTTGGTCAAACAATACTTAGTTGCCTTTAATCTTAATGCCCTTATTTTATGACCCGGTAAGTGATCGGGGCACGTAAGGTTGCATAGAAAAATATGATGTCGGTGTACCAAGGATGCTTCTCCAATCTCTGAAACTCATCTGATACATTTTGCTCTGAATTGCTGCTCTGGCAGATTATTCCTAAAGCCTCCTCATTTCCCTGGGTCAACATCTTTGCAAGACCCTGTCCCTTGATTAATTTAGTAGGTCTTATCTCCAAATCATATTCCTGAATTTTTGAAACCCACTTACCCCTGACTCCTAGACAGTCTTGCTGAGACATGATATCCTTGACAGCTGCATGGGGTACATATCCAATGATTTTGGAGTAACCTATATAAGTTCTAAAATTTTTAAGGGACTTGACAAGAGCATAGGCCTATTTCTCCATCGTGGTATACTTTAATTCTAAATTTTGTAAGGCTCTACTCATAAAGGCTATGGGTTGCTCTTGTCCCTCCTTATTCTTTTGAAGTAAAACACCAGCAATGGTGTCTTCTGAGGCAAAGGAAAATATTTCGAACTCTTTGGAATAATCAGGACTAATCAAGACCGGGGACATGGATATGGCATTTTTTATGGACTTGAATGCATCTTTCCCTTCATTTGTCCACTCAAACTTAGCATCTTTCTTCAATAGCTTTTGTAGAGGTTTCATTAATTCTACTAAGTTTGGGACGAATCTTCTTATGAAATTTATTTGACCATTAAAGGACTGGAGAGATTTTAGATTGTGAGGCAAGGGGACTTTTTTAATAGCTTTGACTCTCTCAGGATCAACCTTGACACCCTCTTTAGAAATGATATGCCCCAGTAACTTGCCTTCATAAACTCCAAATATTGACTTGGCGGGATTCAAGGAAATCCCATATTTCCGACATATTATAAAAACCTGCCTAAGATGACTTATGTGGTAGGATCTTTCTTTTGAAAAAATAGTTAAGTCATCCTGATATATCTCAATTATTTTTCCTATCAATTCTTTGAAGGCAAAATCCATGGCTCTTTGGAAGGTGGCACCAGCATTCAATAGGCCAAAAGGCATTCTTAGAAATTTATAAGTACCCCAAGGTGTGGTGAACGTAGTCTTATGTTGATCTTCCTTATTTTCCAACACCTGGTTATAACCGGAAAAACCATCCAACATGGACATCATTCTTGATCCTGTTACTCTTTGAAGTAAAGTTTTCATGTCGGGTAATGGGTAATTATCCTTGAGTCATGATGTATTCAGATTTCTAAAATCTATACATATTCTAATTGACCCATTCTTCTTTCTAACAACAACTAAGTTGGAGCACCAAGATGAATGCCTTGTAGGTGCTATGATCCTTGCTGCTAGCATTTTTTGAAGTTCTTTCTGCACAATGGGGGACAACTTAGGATTTATTCGCCTAAGTTTTCGTCGGAAAGGTTTGGCCTCTTTGGCCTCTTCTGTGAGGGGAATAGTGTGTTGAAACACATCTTCCCTATATGCTTTAAGCTCATCATAACTAAAGGCCAACACATCTCTATACTCTTTGATTAGGTTGATCAAGTTGTTCCTTTCCTTTTCCGAAGTACCTTTTCCAATTTTTATTAACTTGGGATCCTTGTCAGTTCCTATGTTTATTTCCATGTAATTCCCAGTTTTTATTTCCTCTTTTTCTTTCTTATGATGATCCTGACGATCGAAAAGATTCTCGAAAGCTATAAGGCTACTAGGGATGTGATTCCTTTCATTATCCTCGCACTCCTGATACTCTTTACCTTCCTGCTGATAACTGATTTTGCAACCTTCGAACTCTTGTAGATTGTGGATGAATATCAAGAGTTGCTCATAATCTTTGAACACCTGCCAGTGGTCTATATTATCCAGAATTGAAGGTCTGAAATTTATTTCCATTTTTCCATTCCCATTAATCATTTCATCTGATGGCTAGAGGGTGGATGCTGCTAACGCCAATCTATCTACTAACCCATTCATTTCCCTATGGATATTTTGAATGTTAAATGCATCAAACCATTCCATGGTGTCCCATGTGGCATTCCTATACTTCCTTAGTCTGTCAATTTTACATTGATACTGATTCTTGATCTGGAGGACAACTAGATCTGAATCACCCTTTATGTTCAACATCTTTATCCCCATCTCTTTAGCAGCTTCTAAACCTAGGATCAATGCCTCATATTCAGCTACATTGTTTGATGCTTCAAACTCTAACCTGAACGCAAAATTGTAGATTTTATCTGAAGGAGAAATGATCATGATGCCAGCACCCTTTCCCGCTTTGGAATAAGCCCTGTCAAATTACATTTGCCAAACTTCATTGATCTTTTCATTTTTAATGTTTTCCTTAATGGGGGCCATGAAATTTGACAAGATAGCATAGTTTCCAAAATTATCAGTGAAATGAACAAATTCATTTCCGGGCTTCTCAGGGTTTTCTACATGCCGTTTCCTTAGCTTTTCTCTATGGAGAATCACCCTAGTGTTCTCTGATGTAAGTATAGTAGCATATGTCCAATCCATTTGGATGTACCCACCAAGAGTTGCAGCCCATTTTCTGGATAGCAACATACCCCAATTATCTGGGACATCTATTACCACCACATCCATCGTCATGTCGATATCTGGGTACTTAGCTAACTTGACCTGTAAATTTAATATTATCCCTACCACTTCAACTTCTCTTACATCCATGGCACAAACATTGTGGTAGGGTTGGGTGACCCTCAAATTTAGCTGCTCCATTACTTTTCTAGTCATAACATTTGATGAAGCACCCGAATCTAACATACAGTTATGAATGAGAAGTTTATCAACCAAAAGGGAGACATAGAAAGGTGGGTGATCTTCTCTCCTTGGATCAACACTATTGAGGACTATGGACATGTCTATAGGTTCGATAAGTTCAGCTTCAATTATAGCATTATTATTAGGAAGGGGATCCTCCTTGATAATTTTACAAGCTTCACTTTTGCTATCTTCTAAGGCTTTCAACAATTTTTCTTTTGACCGGGAATCTTAAGGACATCAGTTGCATAAACATGAATTTTAGCATTACTTATCCATTCTCCCATATCAATATTTGATTCAGGGACAATAGGAGGATCTGGGAGGGAAGGAGTGGTTACCTTTTGCTCGTACTGTTTAGGCGGTGATTGTTTTTCTCTCCTTTGATGCACAGCTCCCTTGAACCTGACATCCCTCCTTTCCTTAATTTCCTCGGGAGGAGGCATTGTACCATAAAATTTAGACAGGAGATCCTTCTCGAAACCGTAGTCCGTGGCCTGCTGCCAATGCTGGTTTGATAGAGGATAGGTCCGGCCTACCATGTACACATGATCAGACTCACCTGATGTCGTTTATTGATTACTGACCTCTGCCATCCCATGTTCTATAATCTGGTTCACTATGTAGCAAGCACTTTCTTGGTGGAATTGCTCGCAAGGTCTGCACCATGGAATTACTTCTTCTACCAGGTTAGTTGAGTCTAACTAGTTTGGAATCCCAGGCTCTTGCTGAGGAAACCTTTTTTGATACACTTGATTCTGTTTTGGCTGAAAATTCCTAGGTCCATTATTTCTCTCCCATGTGACCATTATATTTTGCATTTTTGTCATGAATTGGTCCTGATCAGTCTTCACTTTTTCAAGTATGCTAGCTATTTTTTCCATGGGGTCTTTAGAGGTTGTCTTTTCCTCTAATTCAATGGCCTTTCCCTTTTCTTTGTTGAATGAAGTATTTCCCCTAGTGTAACCTGGAATGTTGGACTTGCCCGAAGATTGCATATTCCTTTCTATTTTCTCGGCCATATCTTGAGCAGTTTTTAGATCAACTGGATCTTTATCCCTTAATTGGTATCTCAAATCACCAGTGAAAGCTTTGATGTAGGATATTAAGATGGAGGCCTCACTTGGCTTGATGTCTCTAGGGAGATCCGCAACCACCCGTTCGAACTTAGTATTAAATTCATCTATGGTTTCATTCTCCATCTTCTTTATAGTATGTAGAGTAGCAAGCAAATGTCTTGGTTCTTTCTTTTCCCCCCACTTCTTCTTAAAACCTGCTTGGAATTCACTAAGGGATTTATATGAATCATCACCAAGGTTTTCATACCACTCTGCAGCATCATCGTCTAAGGATAAAGCAAAGAGCTTCATTTTGATATCATCATGGTCATGGGCGGCATCATGGCAGTAACTAACTAGGTGCCTTTCGGACTTTCTAAGGTGAGACTTGGCAGTGGTGGCATTATTGCCCTCGAACTTGGGGAGCTTCTTGATAGCATCATTCGGAAGGTTATGAGGAGCACCTGCTATCTGAGAAAAGTCAAGGGGTTTGTAAAAATCTGCCATTTCTTGAGATTGGAAAGTATGACTCTCTACAAATATGTGATGGATATCTGAGAGGGATTGGTCTCTTAAATCTTCAAGGTTTCTACGGGAAGTCTGCCTATTCAATCTTTCCCTAATAAACCTTTCAGGATCAGGGAGAGGATTGAATAATTGTCGGCGGTTTCTTCGGGTAGAAATTCTTGAAGGGAAGTTAGACAGTGGAGTCGCCAGATGGATCGAGTTTTAATTTTTATGTTTTTTAAAGACTAGATCAATCAAAAGTTTTTTTTTTTTTTTTTTAGTTGTTTAGAAAAAAGTTAAGCTAAGTCATACTCGGGAATAAAAAGATTTATCCCTGGAAACGGCGCCAAAAAGTGTTGCCGCCTTTTCACACACCTGGATCACATGGCAGACATCTTCAAGCCACTCGGTGTGTCCTTGGGGGCAAGTCTCTAGTCAAGGCTGTCACCTTGTTCTTGACTCCTCCGTTTAGGCTCAACTCCTAACGAAGCCAAGGGGGGTAGACCCTATTAAGTTACTAAGGATGATTTCTTAGTGTAATGATGTTGTACTGAATCAGTTATTTAGGAGTTTGAATATTTTAACTATAATCAATCAAGATGACAAGATACAAAGATACACACGAAAGAACAAAGTTGATACACAATATATATATGAAGCAGAAAAGACCAGTGCCTTAATAATGGAGTCAAAAGAGATCAGTGTGCTTGCATGTGTTTGGAATAAATGTTTTGCGATTGCATCTTGGTATGTTTTAAGTTAAAATTGGAGTGTGAGTTGTTTAAATTAGGCTTAAGGGGGACTCCAGATATACCTGAGAGTACTTGGAGCATGTCCAAAACAAAGCCTATATGGCTACCCGCAAGGAATATGTGGGCTGAAATGGAGTCTCTGGTTCTGTGTTCATAACGCACCCGTTAGGGTGTGACAGAGATCGGTGCCCCGAGGTCACTTTTCAGTAGGTTCCCGCTTCCTTTGGGTATTTTGCCACCGTAAAGGTTTGATCGAGGTGTTGGATTTTCACCTGATGGTTTGTTAATTGGGGAAGGTGAGTCCTAATTATGCTATTCACCCAAGTGCTTTTGATACAGCTTGACTGATCGGACGAACCGCAGCCAAGTGCAGAGCATACACACTGGAGTCTTGTAAAATTTTAATAAGTTTTAAAAGATGTGGTCTTGCTTAAAAGAAAATCCTCCAAGAACCTCTTTCGATCCAAGTGGATCTCAATCGGGGAATCAAGGAGGGGTAAATTTTAAAATGCTGATAAACAAAAGATGATAAAATAACACAACTACACAAATGCGGTTTTGTGATTAATCCTACCACGAATCTCTTTCCCCTTGCGGGTCACTCGGGAAATCGTGGGGTAAGTATTATGATTACTTTTGAAAATAAGATATGGAATATGGAATTAAAAACAAGATCAAATATACTACCCTACCAATCAGATAAATTCTAGTAAAAGGAAATAATTAGAAAAAGATGAAAAAGGCACCGACGCAAATCCCCCCAGGGGAGATGGGGAATGGGCTTGAAAGAGCCTATTCAAAGGATGATTTTATTACAGAGATTACAATATCAAAGCAATGATAAAACAGAGCTTTCTTGGTCCTTATACAGGCTGAAACCAAGATATTACAGTTTATGCCAAACAATTACAAATTATGTGACAAAGGAGAGCCCCCTGGGGGGATTTGAGCGCTCCAAAAGCCACTTTGGACAGCAGCTTCTTTTATTCTCTGTCATACCTTATAAATTACAGCGAGTGAATTAGAATAACAAATTCCCCAAATCACTTTAAGAGTTCCTTTGGGTCAGCCTACTTTATCTCAAAAAATTAATGAAATTAAACTAGTTAAACCGACGAAAAGGGAACCAAGGAAATCAAGATTTCCTTGGGATCTTGGCCTGCTGTTTGTGCAGCTAATTAACAGCACTGATATTGTAGAATATTGAAATTATTGAACAGCAAATGAAACTACCTTAACAGCAAGCTATGAATTTTTCAATAAACTACTTGCGAAACTAAAGCAATTTTAGCTAGATCTCTTGAATTTGAACTTTATGTGCACAATGAAGCTAAGATCTAGAAAATTGAAGGGATCTTGATAATTAGATCTATGTATGTTTTTCTTTATGATATAGATCAGATTTAAAAAGAGACCTTAAAGTAACCAGTTTGAGGAAAGTTTAATAATTTTAAAGGAGAGAAGGGGGAATAAAGGTGCTTGTTGTTGAAGTAGATCTGCAGAGGGACCTTGGTAGAGAAGCACCGAGGGGCATGATCTTAGCAATCTCTTCTGGAAATCAATGGAATCAAACCTGAACCATAGATCTTCTAGCTACGACAAACCTGTAAGCTACAACACAATTCCTGCATACAGAACTATCAGATCTAAAGATACATATGAGAAAGGGATGATAGAGTATGCAAATAACCTTATTTAACAGACAGGTATTAACTCATTCAAACATATGCAGCAAATAGAAAGTAAGTAAGCTTACTTACAATGATCTATCCTTATGATTTAAGAAACCATTCAGGCAGACAATAATTAAGTGCAAAAAACTGGAAAAATAGCAGTTTCACCTCGATTGCAGCAAGACAATGACAATCCACACATGAAAGATACTCCACAATTGAGCCTCCAAAGATTTTCTTTATTCAACAAAAAAAGATCAGTACATAGTTACAATGGCAATCCCTTCAGTCCAGCTCTAACTAGCTTGGAAGAGGAGGCTGTGCCTTGATTTATACAAATTGCAGGCCATCTATCCCATGGGGGGCGCAATTCCTCATGGAATCAACTGAAATCAGCTGATGGATAGTTCATCAATGCAGAACAGAGGCTGAACTGAGCCTACTTGTCAACCGGGGGCCTGATCTGGCTAACACATCAACCCATACACTGACACATCGGCCCACAGAGCATCCAGGAGAGCCAAAACGTGTTGAAGAGAGAGGGGGGCCGCAATTCCTCATGAATACCACTGTAGATCAGCTCCAGATCTAATTTGATCCCCTCCTTTAGTCAAGGATTTGTCAGATCCAGTCAATCTGCTCCAGATCTGATTGATTTCAGTCAAATCGGTTGAGAATCCATTGAGTTATTGATTTTGGATTTGCTCGATTATTCATCAATTTATTAATTAAAATAATCAATAATTGATTTTTGGGTCTTTCTAGCCTGAGTGATGGAAGATCACACAAAACTTAGAAAAAAATGGGTCCATGGGTTTACATGGTGCTCTTAGCTTCAAAATGAGCACCTACATGACTAAAACTGATTATTTTGCCCACTTTTATTACAGAATCAATTTTTCCAATTAAACTATTAAAAAATAGCCTAAGTTTTGGAAAAATTAAAATTTAATAAAAAACCCTGAAAAAACTGAAAAATTGAAAAATTGAAAAACACCTAGGGGGAATTAGACATGTTCATATGACTCAAAAAAGATGTCTAGCATGCTTACACATTGACACATAGACTCTAATAACCTCAATAGGCACAAATGCCAAGCCGACCACCCCAACTTTGTAGGTAAGGAGTGAAAAACTCAGGAATTATCAGTCGTTTATTCAACAACCAATAATAACCAAGGGAAAAAACACCCTGGGCTGATCGGATTGGAAAATATATTTCTATTAATAAAATCAGAGATTACACAAGTGACAACCTCTGTTGGCACGTCTGTGAACCGTAGAAACTGAGTCCTCCACCTAGGCCTCCACCACCTCAATCCTCCATCTCTCGATAGAAAGCTCACAAGCAAATGAAATCTTAGGAAGAAAAAAAAGTTCTCCAAGGGACAAAGGGATGCAGACTCAGGTATAAGCAAGTCATGACAACAATGGACTATATTTTTCGTGCTCTTCAATTCCTCCTCTTTAATGTATCCAGAGGGTTCCTTATATTGTGCTTCAATGGGGTAATGGAAGGTAAAATTCGAGCGATCTCAAGGCATATGGAAGGCCAAGAGACAATTGACTTAGATCCACATCAAGGAAAACTAAAAATATATTTGGCCTTTTTCACACATCCCGATGTACACGGGTTTAAGGGTAATATCTACGTATATATGCGAGAAAAGGGATTAAAAGTCATGTACAGCTAATAATAGGTGTTTTGAAGGATGATTTTAGAAACATCAAAGGTACAATAATAGTCTATGGGGTCCAAATAGTGTGCAGAGGGACATGGAAGGCCATAAATGTGTGATCAACCATGTGTGGTAAAATCAGCTGTAACAGTAATTTTCTAAGGAAAGTTTAAAATAAAAAATAAAAATTGCTTCTACTTCCAGTTCAAATATGTTGAGTTTGGAAGCTCCAATTTTTATAGGAAAGAAGTATGAGTATTGGTCTCTAACAATGAAGGCTTTGTTCAAATATCAATATGTTTGGGATATTGTTCGTAATGGTTATACGAAACCAACATATCAAGCGATGTATAATAATATCATGCAAGCTAAGAAAGATGTCCTGAGGGAACAAAGGAATAAATATGGAAAATCTATGTTCTACATACATCAAGCCATGCATGAAAGCATACTTCTAAGAGCAGCAGCATCAAATATCACAAATAAAGCATGGGATACATTGCGGACAACGTATCATGGTTTGGATAAGGTAAATACTTCAAAGTTGCAGATTTTGAGAAGAGATTTTGAATCCATGTCAATGAAAGAAACAGAGTTAATAGACTCATTCTACACTAGACTTGTTGTTTCGATAAATCAATTGAAATCTCATGGAGAAACCATAATAGACCAAAGAGTGGTTGAAAATATTCTCATATGTCTTCCTCCAATATTTGAAACCTTGGTTGTGACCTTGGAAGAAAACAAAGACATGACGATGTTCACCATTGATGAGTTACAAGCTTCAACATCAATCATGACATAGACTCAACAAAACAAACTCATCATTGGAAGGTGCATTTGCAAAAAAGTAATCCATAAGCCATGGAAGAGGAATGGGGAGATATAATTCTAGAGGCAGAGGAAGAAACTTCTCAATAGGAGGATGCATAAACACTCCCATAGATGTCACTGGTAGAGGACAGAATCAAAACCCAAGTCAGCTAAGTTGTTACTGGTTTGATAAATAAAAATTTCAATGTCATTATTGTCAAAAATTTGGTCATTACACATATGAATGGAAGAAGAAGAAACATGACCAAGGAAAGTGTTAGTACTCAATTTCACCATTTCAAAAGAAAATTTAACCTTCATCAATCTTGTGTCAAACATCACTAGCGTGTCATCCTCGATGTAGACTTCTCTAAATTGTCCAGCTCCTTTATCATCAAATCAATGAATGTTTGGGTTTGTCATTGAGGCAATATGCTTATAGTCCTTTGCTTTCAAAGCTCATTTTCTCCTTGGTTTTATAGAAGATTAAATCAAATAAAATTTATAATTATAGAATTATTTTATTATTTATAAAATGATTTTATATTCAATAATATTTTTTTGTTTAGTTTAAGGGATAATTGTTTATTATTAAAAAAAATGGTCTTTTATTCATTTTTAGCTCCATGTCCACTGATTTTCTTCCCACATAACATGTAAGTGATAATACTTTTCATGTTAACCTTATAATTTTTATTAAAAAGGGTTTATCTTGTCAAGCATCAAACCTTATCTTTTCATGCATGGGAAGTTCTCTCACAAGAATCCATGTAAACATTCATGATCAAGCTTTATGCACTATGAGTTGAAAGGAAAGAAAGGAACCTGGATATATAAAATTGTAAAAGATATCTTATTCTTTTGCATGTGGGAGTACTTTCTCAATGCAAAATAAACATGCTGAGAGTTCAAATTGTCCAAGACAAAGAATTCACATTATGAGTCTAAGTGAACATGTGTCGAGATGTTTTATTTAGTTTTCCTAAATGTATTTTAAACTATCATGAAAGAGTCTTTGACAACCAAACATTCATCAAAATCCTGAGGTCCACTCTTCTAGCATTTATGAAATTTATAGATGTTGACGGAGCATCCAACACCAAGGAATAACATCAATTCCAAGTTGAAGAGCAAGCTTATTAATAAATCTAATAGTCAAATCATTGCACAAAGAATTGACATGAGGTTTACCGGATATATGAAAGAAAAATTTAGAGTTTCTGATTCTACATGTGACAACTATAGGGTTTCAAGAAGTTGGATTCAGCTCTGGAACGCAATATTTTGAGGATCATTTTTAGTTCAACATTGTTTCCATCTTTTTTGGCATAAAATCAAAATACATAAGTTTGATTTTCATTTGAAGAAGTCATTCCATCTATCCCATATGTCAAGGATTAAATTAAGCATCAAATTCATCTAAACTATGTTGGGTGTTCAATCACACATTCCTTCTAATCATATTAAGATTTGGATTTGGCAGTTCAATATCATTTCTAGGAAATCAAAATCAACATTTTCAAGTAACATTAAAACATTCAAAGGATGCAGACTCATATTTTGAAGGAAACCAACTACAGGTAGTAGAATATGTCTTGAAGATCCTTGATGAAAAATCATGTCCATATTTTCAGGCAATTAGTAAGCAGGCACCGTATTATGTGGTAGTCAAAAGTTTTCACTGAATAGGAAAAGAAGGGATTAGCTTCAACAATTCCAAATTTTCGTACAATTAAATTGCTTCTACTTTTAGTTTTGAGTATGTAATTTCCTATAAATTGGATCATCTACACTATACAGATGGGGGGACTCATGAGGGTCAAGAACATACCAGCTGCTCATGATACAGTTTGATAAATTTTTTGTTATGTGAGGATATTTCTGATGAATTTCTCTATTATCTATGGGAGCTAGGTTTAAAATTGTATCTTGTTTTGATGTTGGGTAATTCTGTTTGAATTGTTGTATGCACTTTTTATTTACATGGATGTTCTCTCTATGAATTCCTTTGTAGGAAAATGAATATCATTGAAAATTTGATATTTGAAATGTATTTTTAAATATCTTATATCCATATGATGCCACAACATTAGAACTGTTTGTTATCTCTTATGTACCTATTATGATTTGAACCTACCTATCTCCTATCCTTGAACATATATTCTTTCTTTTATATATTGTACTTATGCATACATCATCTGATGTTCTCAAATCCTTTTACCGGACCGTTCATGATCTTTTGTGATTTTTATTTTTGTATCCCTCTTGTTATCCCAAAATTAAGAAAAAAAACAATCCTTAAAATATGAGGTTTTTAAAATCTGCTACTATGTAGTCTAGCTAGCAGACTTTAGGGAAAACATATTTTCGTGACCCTTCTGAGGAGTGAAGGAATGAAGTAATATTCCTTAAGGTTCGGATATTGAGTAGCTGCTCTTCTTGATTGTGAACAAGAACCGAGCATTAGTCTAACTATAAAATCTTCACCGAGCGGCTCCACAATTAGAAGGCTCCACTAGAGAAAGGAACACATTGACAAAAAATAGATGAAGAAGCAAAATGGAAATATGAGGTATCGACTTGTTATTTTCCCCAACAAATTTTTTCTCTTATTCATCAATTCATCCATGTGTTTCCCTTTACATATAAAGAGGATTATCCTTTGCTTTTTTTACTCTGATGATCATCAACATTCATTTGTATATCCCTCATTGAAAGAAGAAGATTTGCATTCGGCCCATGTTATATATGTTGGACATATCTTCTCACCTCAACCTATTCAGAAGGTTGATGTATGTATTCAAGTCCTTCCTGAATTTGATCAACCTTGTAATCGTGGGGATGATGAAACTGATTTATCTCCTTTTCATATCTTATCACCTATTATCATCATTGCATAGCTTTGTAGTCATCCTGTTGAAACTCACTTTCATCCCACTAAATTTTAGTCTAAAACTATACAGAAAATGTTTAAACCTCTCAGGATTCCATTTCACTTGCATCCTTATCCTCCAAACTTTGTTGAATATCTCCCTCTGTTTACTGAAGAAAACCATGTCACAGCAGAAAAGCACTTCGAAGATTTTCACAATTTCATTGATAATTTCAAAATGGTACATGAGGATGTGGTTTTGAGGTTGTTTTCCAAATCTTTGGTTGGGAATTCTACTTTGTGGTTTAAAAGTATAGAAGTTGGTTCTATTTCTTCATGGACCAATTTATATGATTATTTTTCAAGATATTGGGGAGAGAACAGGTCTTTTGATCAGTACCTCACTAACTTTTGCACTTTGACAAGAGGAAAGGAAGAATATTTGGTTGCCTTCAAGAGAAGGTTTTACAATGTTTATCATAGTATTCCCTTGGAGATCAGGCCCACTGAGATTACTGCCATGGTATATTACGTTATGGCTCAACATTCAGATCTTTTTCTTTTCTTTTTATAAAGGAAATCATCATCTTTAATACAATTGTTTGAGGATGAAAAAAGAGTGGAGGAGAACATCCATGCTTACAGAGGGATCCAAGATCCAGTTTACTATGAATATCTACATGCGGAAGAGCATGAAGATTTTCAGTATGTTTTAGATTTTGAGTAGGAGGACAATAATTATGGATTAGATCTAGAACAACAAAAGGGACATAAGCCTTATTTCAGAGTTGGATCATAATTCTTTAGCATTTGCAGATTATTCTATGGACAGGTATGCATATCAAGTTTATGATTAGTTTTCAAACAATGTTGAGTATATAGTAACTGATGATTGCTTAGATAATTACATATTATTAGATGATAATAATAAGTGTGTTTCAAACACTACTTCACCATTATATTATGATCATTTTTATGAATAAGAAGTTGTTGCTCCTCAACATCTTAATGTTGATATAGGAAATCAGTTCCCATTTTTTACTTAAGATGAGCTTAGGGTACATATTTTTTCAAATCTCAGTTAAGGATGTTATTTACAAGAAGAGAATTAAGTTGAAGATATTTATTACAATCATATGCATGACAAAAAATTTGGCAGAATCCATATCTCATCGTTCAAGAATTTGCGGTTGTATTTGATTGTAATAAAACAATTGATATCCATGGGTTATTTGAAGAGGATTATGTGTTCATGAATGAATCAGAAATTGTAGATAAGTTGTATGGTATTCTATATCGGCTAAAAATATGTCATGTTTTTCAAGATCCGGTGGCCACTTATATGGAATCAATATTTCCATAGGTCTTCAATATTGCAACTTTGAGCCTGCAAAAACATTATAGTAGTAGGTATAAGCTTCTATTTTAGTCTTGTGTGCAAATTTTATATTATTTCTGCACCCTTTCACCTAGTGGCAAGGAAGATAGCCAATTTGCCAGTCTAATTTTTTCCTGGCTTCATTGGAAGTATGATTACACATGATCATCTTGATGTATGTAAGATAGAAGTAAGAGTTGTAAATAAATAATCTTGATGATTCAAAAATTTCATTTAGTAAGCAATATCCTTTCATTTTTTTGAATAACTAGCAGATCTCAGCAAATGTTTCATAGGTTGGTTGCACATGTGACTCCATAGCCCAATGGATAAGGCCAAAGTTTGCAGTGAATGTTTTCATATGAAGGAACTCTCTCTGCATGTTCTTGAAGACTCGCAAGGAGGACTCCATGCCCAATTGGAACCAGTACTAGTACTCAAATTCACCCTTTAAAAAAAACATTTAACCATCGTGAATCTTGTGTCAAACATCACTAGCCTGTCATCCTATGCATAGACTTCTCTAAATTTCCCAACTCCTACATCTTCAAATGAGTGAATGTTTGGGTCCGTCATTGAGGCAATATTCTTATACTCTACTTTAAAAGCTCATTTTCTCCTTGGTTTTATAGAAGATTAAATAAATTAAAAGTTATTATTATATAATTACTTTATTAATTATAAAATGATTTTATATTCAATAATAAATTTTTGTTTATTTTAAGGGATAAATGTTCATTATTTAAAAAAAAATTGCCTTTTATTCATTTTTAGGAAGTTCTCTCACAAGAATCCTTGTAAAGGTTCATGATCAATCTTTATGCACTACGAGTTGAAAGGAAAGAAAGGCACCTAGATATATAAAATCGTAAAATCTATCTTATTTTGTTGCATGTGGGAGTACTTCCTCAATGCAAAATAAACATGCCAAGAGTTCAAATTGTCCACGACAGAGCGAGAGTCCAAATTTTCCAAGACAAAGCATTCACATTATGATTCTAAGTGAACATGTGCCAAGATGTTTTCTTCAGTTTTCCTAAATGTATTTTAAAGTGTCATGATAGAGATGACAACCAAACATTCATCAAAAACCTGAGCTCCAGTGTTCTAGCATTTATGAAATTTATAGATGTCGAAGGAGCATCCAACACCAAGAGGAATGACATCAATTCCAGGTTGACGAGAAAGATTATTAGTAAAGATAATAGTCGAATCATTGCACAAAGCATTAACATGAGGTTTACAGGACATCTGGCAGCAAAATTTGGAGTTGTTGATTCTACATGTGACAACTATAGGATTTGAAGAATTCATTCAAACAATCCCAAATATTGAGGATTAAATGAAGCATCAAATTCATCTAATCTATGTTGGGTGTTCAATCACACATTCCTACTAATCATATTTAGATTTGGAGTCAGCAGTTAAATATCATTTCCAGGAAATCGAACTTAGCATTTTCAAGTAACATTGAAACATTCAAAGGACGCATACTCAGATTTTGAAGGAAGCCAACTACAGGTGGCAAATTATGTCTTGAAGATTCTTGATGAAAAATCATGTCCATATTTTCAAGCAATTAGTAAGCAAGCAGTGTATTATGTGGTAGTCAAAATTTTTCACTGAATAGGCAAAGAAGGGATTAGCTTTAAAAATTCCAAATTTTCTTGCAATTAAATTGCTTCTACTTTCAGTTTTGAGTAGGTAATTTCCTATAAATTGGATTGTCTACAATGTACAGATGGGGGGGATCATGAGGGCCGAGAACATACCGACTGCTCATGTTACAATCTGGTAAATGTTTTGTTATGTGAGGATATTTCTGATGAATGAGTCTATTATCAATTAGATCTAGGTTTAAAATTGTATCTTGTTTTGATGTTTAGTAATTCTGTTTGAATTGTTGTCTACACTTTTTATTTACACAGATGTTTTTTGTATGGATGCATGTGCAGGAAAATGTATATCATTGCAAAGTTGATATTTGAAATGTATTTTTAAATATATTATATCCATATGATGACACAAGATTAGAACTATTTGTTTTCTCTTCTTGTACCTGTTATGATTTGAACCTACCTATCTCCTATCCTTGAACATATTTTCTTTCGTTTATATCCTGTCCTTATGCATATATCATCTGATGTTTTCATACCATTTTACCAGACCGTTCATGATATTTTATGATTTTTATTTTTTGATCCCTCTTGTAATCCCAAAATCAATAAAAAAAACAATCCTTAAAATTTTATGTCCATAAACTTGGATACCCTGCAGTCTAGCTGGCATACTTTAGGGAAAATAGAAAGCAAACCCAGAACCAGTCGACAAACACTAACACTTCGTCGAGTGCAATGTTTATGGCATGCACATCCTTAGTTGAATGCAATACCATCCAAGAAATTCCATGTTACATATGGTATTTAGATTCAAGTTGTAGCAATCACATGACTAGTAATTTAAATTTGTTTTCCAGTCTAGGTAATTCAGTTTAGACTGATGTTACACTTGGAAATATGCATTAGAGGAAATTTCAATTTAAAATGGGCCTTCCAAAAATAATAAAAATTCCATCTCATCATGTATTATCCAATCATATTGTGTTAAAATTAAAAAATGGAACACCTCTTAAACAAATTTTTAATATAAATTTGGCGATAGCTATCATAAAAAAACTACTTTTTTTGTTCGTATTTTCAACATATCTCCTTTTTTTTTTACTCAAATTTCGATCAAGAGAGCTCGTTGGATGCAGAATTAAATTCTGCATCCAACAAGTACCCACTCGGCATACTTTTGACAGGCCCCGCTACCCCAGAAATAAGAAATACTTAAAAAAATGTGATGATGATGTCATCATCATGTTTTTTCAGGTATTTCTTGTTTTTGGGGTAGAGGGGCCCATCAAAAGTATACCAAGTGGATAATCGTTGGATGCAGAATTTAATTCTGCATCCAACGAGCTCTCTCAATCAAAATTTGTGTAAAAACACAGGCAAATATGTTGAAAATACGAAGAAAAAGCATTTTTTTCTTTTCTTCCTCAAAAATTAATAAATATTATTTTATTAATTTTCCTTAGGAGGCCCATTTTGAGTTGAAATTTCCTCTAATTTCCCAAGTCACTATTTTTGGAAAATCTAATGTTGGTATTCTAACCAAACAGGGGGAGCATAAGTATATTCCTGATATTTATCATGCTTAAGGTCTAAAACATAATTTGCTAGGAATTGGAATGTTGATATAGAAAGGGTATAGAGTCTACATTGAAGACAATCACTATTTCATTAAAGACATACTTCCAAGCAATCGAGTGATAGAAAAAGTGCCAATTAAAAACATAACTTGTTTCCATTGAGGATAGTTCCATAGAATACAAGAGATGCATTCAAGGTAGGAAGTAAAGAAAAAGTTGTGCACTGTGACAAGAAAGAAAATGACAATGCTAATTTTCAGGCTGCATTTCAAACAAAAGTTCAGGATGATTCCTGGGTGTGGAATTTCATATTTGGACATCTAAATTTTGGTGGGATGAAGCTATTACACACAACGACCATGGTGAAAGGATTGCCATTGATTGAAAAAATGAACAGATTTTGTGAAGGCTGCATTTTTGGCAAGCAGCATAGAGAGACTTTTCCACTCAGAAAGTCATATAGAGAATGCACACTGACAAAAATGAGAGATTGTGCACTATGATATTTGTGGCCCAATGCAGACATCATCCATTGGTGGTTGCAATTATTTTCTTACTTTTATTGATGAATACTCAAGAAAAACATGGGTATATTTTTTGAAACATAAATATGATGCATTTAGTTGTTTTTAGTCATTAAAGGCACTTATGGAGAACCAGAGTGGTCAATGTATAAAAATAATAAGGACAGACATGGGTGGTGAATATGTTTCGAATGAATTTCTATTTTTTTGCAAAGCCCATGGCATACATAAACAATTAACTACGCAGTATACACCTCAACAGAACGGTGTCATAGGGAGAACGAACAAAACCATTATGGACATGGCACACAACATGTTGGCAGCTAAGCATTTTCCTAATGAATATTGGGCTGAAGAAGTCGTAACTACTATATATATTATGAACCGATGTCCAACAAAGAGCGTGAATAAAAAAATTAATCAAGAAGCATGGACATGTATGAATCATAGTGTTTCTCATTTAAAAGTGTTTGGTTGTTGCATATGTTCATGTGCTAGATGAGCTAGGAAAGAAACTAGACAACAAATGATAGAAATGTATTTTTATTGGCTATTCTAAAGACAAAGAAGAATACGGGTTGTATGACCCTGTCGCAAGGAAAGTGATCATCAGCCGCGATGTTCAATTCCTTGAGAATGAATCATGGGATGGAAGCGTCAAGAAGAATGTCAAGATTGTGTCGAATGTCGGGCATGATGACATGACGGAGGAAGTGGTTCAAACACCACATGTAATTCAATCGATCACAACAACATCGAATCCCATGACAACTTGACATGGTTCAGCACAATGAACAATGACACAAGTTGTAGCTCAAGCTATGCTGTCAAGCACACCAAGAGGACAACAGACTCCATCAAGCAGTTCAACATCAATAGATCCAATGAATACATGAATTTTCTATGAAATATATGAAGATGGTACACCAAATTCCTTATCTCTCTTTGCATTATTCTCTTAAATATATGATCCATTAATATTTGAGGAAGTTGTTGAAGAATAATTATGGGCAAAATCCATGGTGAGAAAATACAGACATGTGAACTGGTTGATGTGCAAAAAGATAAAGATGTAATCAACATCAAATCGATTTAGAAGACCAAGAAAGATGTTGATGGGAATGTGCAGAAGCAAAAGTCAAGAATGGTAGCAAGGGGGTTCACACAGCACCCCAGCATATTTCAATGAAACATTTGCACCAGTTGCACACATGGATACAATCAGAACTATTTTGACCATTGTTGCACAAAAAAAATGGCCTATTTATCAAATGGATGTTAAATCAACATTTTTGAATGGCTATCTAGATGAAGAAGTATATGTGGAACGACCGCAAGGCTATGAAGTTCTAGTACAAGAGCACAAAGTCTACAGGATGAAAAATGCGCTCTATGGTATGAAGTAAGCTCTAAGAACTTGGTACAGTTGCATTGATTCCTATCACATTGAGAATGGATTTCATAGAAGTGAAAGTGAGCCAACGCTGTACACCAAAGTGAATGAGAAAGGTAACATGTTAATTGTCTGCTTGTATGTAGATGATTTAATATTTACTGCTAATTTTGACATAAAATAATTTAGAACAATCATGGAAAGTGAATTTGAAATGATTGATTTAGGACTCATGAAGTTTTTTCTGGGCATTGAAGTCCAGCAGTCTGAAAGTGGTATTTTTATATCACAGTCAAAGTATGCAAGTACATTTTTAAAAAGAATTAATATGTCAAATTGTAAGTCAACCCAAATTGAGTAAAGATGATGATGGATCAACTAGAGATACTACATTGTTTAAAAGGCTTGTTGGCAGCCTTATGTATTTAACAACAACAAGACCAGACTTCATGTATGGAGTAAGTCTGATCTCAAGATTCATGGAGTCACGAGAAGACTCTCATTGGAAATCATGTAAAATAATTTTGAGGTATGTAAGTGGCACAAAAGATCTTGGCATAATGTATTCAACATCATAAAATTTTAAACTCATTGGATAGACTGACAGTGACAATGGAGGAAGCATAGATGATAGGAAAAGCACATCTGAGTACATATTTCCTCTTGGTATAGTTGTTGTGTCATGGACTTAAAAAAATCAACCCATAGTAACTCTATCTTCAGCAGAAGAAGAGTATGTTGAAGTTACTGGCGCTGCATGTCAATCTATTTGGACGAGGAGAATGATAAAATATCTATCACAGAACCAACAAGAACCAACAAGCATTTTCTGTGACAACAATTTAGCCATTGCATTGTCAAAAAATCGCGTGTTTCACAAGAAAACCAAACACATTGATACAAGGTATCATTTTATAAGAGAATTGGAGAACAATAAAGAAATTTGTTTAGAATTTTGCAGGTCTGAAGATCAACTTGTAGACATCTTTACAAAACCATTGCAAAGGTATGTATTCCGGTATCTCCGAAGTTACTTAGGAATGACAAGTTCTGCACAATGAAATTTGTCATGAACAAAGCAAGTTTCAGCTCTGAAACATTGTAATATTTTGTTTTAAAAATTTTGATCTGCTCATAATTAAGGGGGAGAATTGGAAATACTAATTACTCCTTGATTCGAATAGCACATCAGCCAACTCTGTCAGAGTCTGTAGCAGGTCAGAAACGCAGGTCAGAAACTGTTACTCAGTCATACAAGATGAAGAGTTCACATCTCTCGTATATAAGTCAATCAAATTTAATTATTGAAGCTAAGTTTCTAGTTAGATAGTAATTATAGTCTTTAATGTTAAGTCGGTAGTTTCACAAAGAAGCAAATTTCAGTAAGCTCTGAGTCTGAAACCAGTAATGCACATAGCACCCGAATGGACCACATTAAAGTAGAAGGAAATCTCACAAAAAACCATCATCAAGTCTGTTATAAACAAATGTTGCAACAGTTGTCCAACTATGTTCCAAAACTACTTAGAACAATCATAGATTTCCACTATGTTTCTTTTCTCGAGTGAAGACGGCTATGCATCCATTCCCTCAAATTAAGTGTAGCAGTGAGGGATCACGTGTGTTTCAAATGGGATCAAGTGATGAATGCAGTTGTTTACAACTTAAACCAAAATTCATGGACCTGGCTCCCTAGTTTACCTGTAGACTACGTCAGTTCCTTCTATACGAATTTATATCTATAGCTTTAGCCTTTAGAACCAAGGCTAAAGCTAGCCGGTATATGTCGTAGTTATGAATGTATATATCGCAGTTAAGAAGTCCTGTCAATCCTGATATGCATATCTTCTAATCTTAGTTCCATGTTTTAGATCCTTGAGTAAGTCCACAATACAAGATAACGTTATTCTTAGTAACTCATCATATCTATAAAATATTTAAACATTCATAGGAATGGAATACCGAGTCCACATGCAGGCAATGCCACTGAAAAAGAGAAAGGCCTTCAGATACAACGATGCAATAGCAATATCTCCTCTATTCCATTTTCCAAAGGGCATTGGGTTGGGTAGAACGAGATGGCTACGTGACAAGATACGGAAACATGACTGCTAGGGTTTATGTGTAAAAGATTCTCCATCGTTTAGAGAGCACAGATTATTTGATACAAATTATAATCCATATTTTTGTATAAGAAGGCGGAGAGGTCTATTGTGGAATTGCTAAAACGTTTCTGCTCTGTTCTCTATTTGGAAACTAAGGTGTGAGTGTAATTTTACCAATTAGGAATTGCTACAAAGTTTCTTCTTTGTTCTCTATCTGGAAACTAAGGTGTCAGTGCATTTTTACAAATGAGGCTATCTCTATTTATTCATTTAGTGGGATTTGGCAAGAAGAGATATGTAGCCAAATCCATGGTAAGGGCCATCTCCTAATTATGGATGCCAAGTTTCTAGATGATTTAGCCTATTATGATCTGATCACAACTTTAAAAGAGCCAAAGAAGTTTTGTTACGTTTTTCTACTCCACAACTCTGCCCATTGTATAAATCATTCAATGTTTTTGTTATTTGTAAATATTATGTGTTTAATAAAAAGAAAGTATTAAAAAAGAGGCAACAAGGATATTTAGGCAACCCCTTGTTCAAGGAGTGACCAATTTTGGGAAGATTGCTACTCCCACAAGTTAAAATAGTAAACATCTCAATTATAGTGCCTATATGATAAAGTAATCCTTATTTGTCTAAATGTTTTGGAGTGCCTCTTTAATATTTGTTATGTGGATAGGCATTTATATATTATTTAATATTTTGGACATCCTTGTGCTAATCAACAAAATTAATTGGAGTATAACAATTGTCATCAAAGAAGTCAATCTTAATGAGACAAGGTACAATATTCTCCATTGTGGTTTAGAAAAGGGAGTATGTTTGTAAAAGAGAAAGCACTTTTTCTTTGATCTTGATCATTTGTAGAGGGATTGATCGAAAATTCGTGAACTAATCCAAACTATTTTAATGATAAGTGTTAAATAAATATGACTCATTTCTATTGACAAATGGGATCCCAACAAAAAATGGAAGCTAACAAATTTTCTCAGTTCACAAGATGTCATGCAATTTTTTATCGTAGAGAAGGGTCACTTGATTGATCTTGTATAACCTATTCTTATCATGAAAATAACTTGAATAATGAGCACAATACATCTTGGTTGATAGTGATCATCATTATGAAAAGTACTACAGTATGAATACCGAAAGAATAGGGTGGTCGAACGTTCTTTTATTCATTATTCTTAGTATTTTCATAATACATGAGGGGATAGACATTCCATTTTGTGTTCAGTATTCTCAAAGTAAAGGTCTAATGATCCTTCAAATATTCATTTTTCTTTTTCCTTTTATTTCTAGCATAAAGGAATGAGGATTCAACCATTCTTGTGTTCACCGTTCATGATATATCTAAAATAGAGGATGGGTTAGCGAAGCCTTGCTATGCTCAACATCCCTTATATCTCAACCATAAGGGAAGGGTTAGAAGTCAATATTCTTGATATATTCCTAATAGATTAAGGTTTGTATGTTATTTCTTGTGTTCACTATCCTCTATATTTCTATAATACATGAGGCATATGACAACCCTATTTAGGTTCAATATTCTGTGTATATCTATCATTAAGGAATATGTGGATGCTGATTATTGTCTTCAGAATTCTTGATATTTATATAATTACGCCGATAGGCGTTTATCAATGGTATTTTTGGGGATGGACTTGCTTGAGCGGATCATCAAGATCCTGCAAATCCCGACAAGTGGATGCTCCAGATCATCTGAATCGTCTGATCTTTTAACACTCCTAACTAGCCGTAGAGTTAGGAGTTTGTTAGCCACCTAAAGATGAGATCGCGCGCACCTGAGAAGTCGTTAGCCACCAAAGAACCTGTTAGGAGACGCCGATAGGCGTTTATCAATGGTATTTTTGGGGATGGACTTGCTTGAGCGGATCATCAAGATCCTGCAAATCCCGACAAGTGGATGCTCCAGATCATCCC
This sequence comes from Pseudotsuga menziesii, assembly GCA_001517045.1. Taxonomy (NCBI): domain Eukaryota; kingdom Viridiplantae; phylum Streptophyta; class Pinopsida; order Pinales; family Pinaceae; genus Pseudotsuga; species Pseudotsuga menziesii. The sequence goes on from LPNX010691396.1 coordinate 41,853, forward strand.
AATCGTCTTATCTTTTAACACTCCTAACTAGCCGTAGAGTTAGGAGTTTGTTAGCCTCCTAAAGATGAGATCGCGCGCACCTGAGGAGTCGTTAGCCGGCAAAGAACCTGTTAAGAGACGTGGAGGAGATAGAGCAGATCGCAGTCTGTTAGGAGACGTGGTGGTGGAGTCTATGAGCCTGTTAGGAGACGTGGAGGACATAGAGCAGATCTCCCGCAACGAGTCTGTTGTTAGCCGCCGAGGAGTCTAACATGGATTCGTAAGCGAAATTTGAAGAATTAGGGATGATTTCTTCGAGTCTAAACATGCAGGGCAACCCAGTTGGGCAATTGCATGGAGAGATTCAGAGGCTAAAGTGCTCTGTAAACGGATCCATCTATGCAGTGGCAGCTCTGGTGGTTGTGGTTGTGGCGTTGTTGATTTCCCTCATAGCAGTAGGAGTTTCCCAGCAAAGTTCCATTCGCCACCTCAGGCAGAAAGTTGGGATAGTGAAGAATCCCACTGTTGTATTCGTCACTGGATTCTGTCATAAGAATATAGAGGGGCTTACATATGGAGGCAGTTTGTTCAGAGGAAGTGGTTTCTGGGCCACCAAAGCTCATTTACCAGGTATGTTTAAGCTTTAATTAAGTTATTCATTCTTAAAATATCCTTGAATGCATGTGGTTTAGAGGGAGGAAATCCCCAAAACATGCAATGCAGTGCACCTGTCTTGGCAACCCCATTGGAATCTGGCAAGTTAAATCTACTTAGAATCACCCAGAATTTGGCCCAAACACAACCTGGCAAGGTCAGAGATGGATCCATAGACGCCATAAACGTTAGGATAGGCGGAACTCTGAAAGATGGGGTGCTGTTTGACAGTTGCTTTATGGGTTTATGATGCAACTAAAGATTTTCTATTAATTTCCTTTCTTTTGTAGAAAATCTTCAATGTATATTAAACTATTCAAGTTTTCACTTCTTCCTTGAGGGATTTATGGCCGATTCAATTCACCAACACAGATCTTATGCAGAAAAATTATTCTTAGTCTCTGTTATCTGCGTTATATAGAGCTCTCTATCACCAAGATGGCTTCTCTACCTCAGTTCTTCATAAAGGCTTCAAGGTCTATTCCTAAGTGTACATCTTCTTTTAAACAAAACTTGAGTTGTTAACATCTGGAATGCTCTATCTTCGAAGATGGCTACCTAGTCATTGTTCTTCAGAATCTTGTCGAACTACAGTTGAATCCAATGTTTGTTTAGAGAAACTAACAATCATCTTTGCGGATATTGGTACGTTATGGGTGCTATTTAATATGAGTAAGCGCCATCGTTACATAAATTAGTAAGTGAATGTGGAGATAAATGATAATTGTTCAACAGTACCATGGATTAATATGATTTCACATCAAGTAGCTGTACAATACTGTATTTTAAATACTGAAATTTCGCACAGCACATGGATGGTTCGAGTACAATTCTAAATGGCAACAAATGTATTCAATTCATTGCATTTGAAGTTGAACATTAAACTGGCAGAATCATTATTGGTTGATTCTAATGTTCCTGGGCACAAATTCAATTCAACTCAATAGCTTCATGAAGTACAACGGTTGTTGGTTAGCACACCTTCTTGAAGTTCCGTTCAGCTCACCAACTTCCACGTTATCCGGACTGGCCAAAATGTCAATCATCGGCTCGTTCTTATGATTCAAATTGAATAGATGGAGCATGCCAAAACTCCCCCATCAACTTACTTCTATTTTCAAAACCATCCAGTTTACTGCTTCGAGAACAATTTTGACTGGGTCTTCATTGGAGTAGCTTTTAGGAAACGTGTTCCCGGAGTTTTGACGTTTCAGGGAACTTTATGTTTTTTCTCTTTTTATATTTTTTTAATTTTTTTTTATATATATATATTTTTAATATGTATTATTGGAATTCCCAACCTGTCTTTCCTACTAAATTGGAAAAAAAATTAGTTTCATCAAATACAAATCATTTAGCTCACTGACCTGAATCCTTATTCAAAGGCTTGCTGCCGTGTGAACGATATATGCCCATCGAATAGGATCTATTCCAAACTATGTGATTCCAATATCAAAATCTCGCTGTTGTGCAATGCCCATCGAATATGATCCAATCCGATATGCAGCATTGACTCTCTGAAGTGTTTGATTGGACTGAAATTATATTAAATGTTTTTGAAAAGATAAAATTTATGGCAGTTTGGCTGACAAAATTATTACTTGAAATAATAAAAATAATTTAGTGGAAATTCTTAACCAATTATGAAGAGTTTTTTATTTCAAAATTTTAGAAATGTAATTTTAATTAAGTAAAAATAAAAAACTAATTCTAACCAATTACAAGGAATTTGAATTTGAATTTGAGATATTATTTAAAATCTAACATAATTTTTATTTTTTTTTCTTTTTATTTTTACAAAATTCTTTAATGTATTCTCTCAAATAACAAAGTCTTGTCTCACAATAGTCGGTTTACCACCTTTACCATCCACGAATGTGGGGAAGTATTATTGGGTTTCTGGTGGATCGGTGGATCTTTCCATCTGGAAAAAAAAATTCTTTCTCTCACAACAAAAAAAAGTCACAACAAATGAAATAAAGATACAATTAGACTATCATGTGATACTTTAGGGTTTTGAAAAGTATGACCTTTTAAATAAAGATACAATGAGACTATCATTTTAACATTCTATCATTTTGGAAAGTATGACAATTTAGGTTAGAATCTTTTATTATTTAGTAAGTTTTATAGAATTAAATATATAAAGTTATAAATATTTTTAAATTAAATTAATCTGTTTTTTAATTAAAAAATATATTATCAAAATAAAACCTATACTATTTACCAAATTAAAACTCATCCATATTGGTTGCAAGATTATTAAAGCACAGTATAATATATTCCTTATGTATTAAATATCAATATAAAACATTACATGTATAGGCTTATAATGGTTTTCTCTTGCTCCATCTTCAAACTCAATATTTTGAAGTAAAATTTACGTTGTTTAATTGTAAGTTAAATTAAATAAGTTTCAATTAAAAGATTTTAAGGACAATCTGGTTTTGGCTTAGGAAAATCCATATCACTTTAAGCATTCTTTTCAAGAAATGGATCATGAGTTTATTCATCTCTAGCCCTATAAGAAAATGTCGCTCAAAGAAAAAGGCCACCATAAGCTAGCACAAAAGTTCTATGGATTCTATGGATTTTTCATTATATTTAGAAAATTCAAAAGATATAAATACTAAATAAATTATAGAGCATACTACATCAAGTATATTCAATATCCAACAAAGTCCATAGATAACAATTTTATTACTCTTTTTTATAGAAAACTATTATATATAAAAAATCAAAGTCTTTAATGAAATCTCTTCTAATAACAACATCATGTATATTCACTATCCAACAAAGTCCATAGATAATAAATTTTTATTTATTTTTTCTAAATAAACAATCAAAATCTTTAATGTATTCTCTTCTAATAACAAAGTCTTGAGTCACAATAAAAAATAAGTCACCGCAAATGAAATAAAGATGCAATAAGACTATCATTTGATCCCTTTAGGTTTTTGAAAAGTTTGTCTTTCTACGTTAGAATCTATTTTATTAAAGTCTTTAATGTATTCTCTCAAATAACAAAGTCTTGTCTCACAATAGTCGGTTTACCACCTTTACCATCCACGAATGTGGGGAAGTATTGTTGGGTTTCTGGTGGATCAGTGGATCTTTCCATCTGGAAAAAAAAAAGTCTTTCTCTCACAACAACAAAAAGTCACAACATATGAAATAAAGATACAATTAGACTATCATGTGATACTTTACGGTTTTGAAAAGTATGACCTTTTAAATAAAGATACAATGAGACTATCATTTTAACATTCTATCATTTTGGAAAGTATGACATTTTAGGTTAGAATCTTTTATTATTTAGTAAGTTTTATAGAATTAAATATATAAAGTTATAAATATTTTTAAATTAAATTAATCTGTTTTTTAATTAAAAAATGTATTATCAAAATAAAACCTATACTATTTACCAAATTAAAACTCATCCATATTGGTTGCAAGATTATTAAAGCACAGTATAATATATTCCTTATGTATTAAATATCAACATAAAACATTACATGTATAGGCTTATAATGGTTTTCTCTTGCTCCATCATCAAACTCAATATTTTAAAGTAAAATTTACGTTGTTTAATTGTAAGTTAAAATAAATAAGTTTCAATTAAAAGATTTTAAGGACAATCTGGTTTTGGCTTAGGCAAATCCATATCACTTTAAGCATTCTTTTCAAGAAATGGATCATGAGTTTATTCATCTCTAGCCCTATAAGAAAATGTCGCTCAAAGAAAAAGGCCACCATAAGCTAGCACAAAATTTCTATGGATTCTATATCATCCTCTAATACATTGGACAAGTTTCCTACAGATTGGCTTTGTAATAATTTGTTTTTGGTTTTTATTAGTTTTCTAATTATATTAACTTTAACACTCTGTTATTAATAATCATATTATATATTTTAGCTAACTAGTAATTAATTCATCAATAATAACATACTTTAACATACTTTGAATCAGCTCCCACAATTCAACAAACTCTTACAAATCAAGATATGGTTTAACAATATGTAATATGTAATTAACTTTTTTTTCATTAAAACAAATAGATATATATATAAGATTTAATATATATGTGTGAAATACTCTTTTTACATTTATTGAAAATTTTGCATTCTAATGTTTATTAACTAATGTTATGTTTGATATACACCCACAAAACCTAATATGTGGCACATACTATAGGGAAACACAACACATTATTAATTGTGGAAATTTTGTATTTCAACGCAAAAAATTAGATTTGTAACACACAAATCAAAATATATATAGATTTGTTTCTCGGATGAATGATCTAAAAATATAGAAAAAGGTTACAATAACACTAGAAAGAAAATGAAAATGACAATGAAGTACAAATTTTAAAAAGGTTAATAATTTTCTTCATATATATATATAGTCATTTAACAAAAGAAATAGTTTAAACCACATATACTATAGGGAAACACAACACATTATTAATTGTGGAATTTTTGTATTACAATGCAAAAATTTAGATTTGTGACTCACAAATCAAAATATATATAGATTTGTTTCTTGGATTAATGATGTAAAAATATAGAACAAAATCCAAGATTTGACATATCAATAATGTGACATTCGAAGTTCATTGTATTATGCTGCATTGTGACATTGAGTAGAATGTTATGTTGCGTTGTGATGTTTGTCAATGTTTACATTTCACTGTGATGTTAGAGTTCGTGTTATATCACATTACGACGTTAAGCCATAGTTTGTTACAGTGCTTGGTTGGTATGTCACCACAACCAAAGATGTGACATATTAATAATGTGATAGTGGGCGTTTAATAAGCGTTATGTCGCATTGTGACGTTTATCATGGGTTATGTTACATTAGTGAAATTCATCAAGGGTTATGTCACATTGTGCTATTTGTCAAGGGTTATGTCGCATTGTGATGTTTATCAAGGTTTACGTTTCACTGTGATGTTATCGAGGGTTATATCACATTACGACATTAATCCATGGTTTGTTACAGTGGGCGTTTAATAAGCGTTATGTCGCATTGTCACGTTTATCATGGGTTATGTTACATTAGCGACATTCATCAATGGTTATGTCACATTGTGATATATGTCAAGGGTTATGTTGCATTGTGATGTTTATCAAGGTTTACGTTTCACTGTGATGTTATTGAGGGTTATATCACATTACGACATTAAGCCATGGTTTGTTAGGTTATGTTACATTAGTGACATTCATCAAGGGTTATGTCACATTGTGCTATTTGTCAAGGGTTATGTCGCATTGTGATGTTTATCAAGGTTTACATTTCACTGTGATGTTATCGGGGGTTATATCAGATTACGACATTAAGCCATGGTTTGTTACAGTGGGCATTTAATAAGCGTTATGTCACATTGTGATATTTGTCAAGGGTTATGTTGCATTGTGATGTTTATCAAGGTTTACGTTTCACTATGACGTTATCGAGGGTTATATCACATTACGACGTTAAGCCATGGTTTGTTACAGTGGGCGTTTAATAAGCATTATGTCACATTGTGACGTTTATCACGGGTTATGTTACATTAGCGACATTTATGAAGGGTTATGTCACATTGTGATATTTGTCAAGGGTTATGTCACATTGTCATATTTGTGAAGGGTTACGTCGCATTGTGATGTTTATCAATGTTGACATTTCACTATGATGTTATCGAGGGTTATATCACATTACGATGTTAAGCCATGGTGTGTTTATCAATGTTGACGTTTCACTATGATGTTATGGAGGGTTATATCGCATTACAATGTTAAGCCATGGTTTGTTACAGTGTCTGGTTGGTATATGTCAACACAACCAAAGATCTGACACATTAATAATGTGATAGTGGGTATTTAAGAAGCGTTATGTTGCATTGTGACATTTATCACGGGTTATGTTACATCAGCGACATTCATCAAGGGTTATGTCAAATTGTGATATTTGTCAAGGGTTATGTCACATTGTGATGTTTATCAAAGTTTACGTTTCACTGTGATGTTATCGAGGGTTATATCACATTACGACGTTAAGCCATGGTTTGTTACAGTGTGCATTTAATAAGCGTTATGTCGCATTGTGACCTTTATCACGGGGTATGTTACATTAGCGACATTCATCAAGGGTTATGTCACATTGTGATATTTTTCAAGGGCTATGTCGCATTGTGATGTTTATCAAGGTTTACATTTCACTATGGTCAACGTTATCCAGTGTTATATCACATTACGACATTAATCCATGGTTTGTTACAGTGGGCGTTTAATAAGCGTTATGTCGCATTGTGACGTTTATCATAGGTTATGTTAGATTAGCGACATTCATCAAGGGTTATGTCACATTGTGATATTTGTCAAGGGTTATGTCGCATTGTCATATTTGTCAAGGGTTATGTCGCATTGTGATGTTTATTAATGTTGACGTTTCAGTGTGTTGTTATCGAGGGTTGTATTGCATTACGATTAATCCATTAATAATGTGATAATGGGCATTTAATAAGTGTTATGTCGCATTGTGACATTTATCACGGGTTATGTTACATTAGCGACATTCGTCAAGGGTTATGTCAAATTGTGATATTTATCAAGGGTTATGTCACATTGTGATGTTTATCAAGGTTTATGTTTCACTGTGATGTTAATGAGGGTTATATCACATTACGGCATTAAGCTATCGTTTGTTACAGTGGGCGTTTAATAAACATTATGTCGCATTGTGACGTTTATCACAGGTTATGTTACATTAGCGACAGTCATCAAGGGTTATGTCAAATTGTGATATTTATCAAGGGTTATGTCACATTTTGATGTTTACCAAGGTTTACATTTCACTGTGACGTTATCGAGGGTTATATAACATTACGACGTTAAGCCATGGTTTGTTACAGTGGGCGTTTAATAAGCATTATGTCGCATTGTGACGTTTATCACATGTTATGTTACATTACCGACATTCATGAATGGTTATGTCACATTGTCATATTTGTCAAGGGTTATGCTCCATTGTGATGTTTATCAATGTTGACGTTTCACTGTGATGTAATCGAGGGTTATATCTCATTACGATGTTAAGCCATGGTTTGTTACAGTGTTTGGTTAGTATATGTCAACACAACCAAGGATGTGACACATTAATAATGTGATAGTAACCATTCCAATCCTCCTTGCCCATCCTTGAGCTGGCATACCCTATTAAACACTATCAAAATATAACTAACACCACTATCCTCCTTTTCCTTAGGGTTATCTTCAAACACTTTAATATATATACGCTGCAACAATACATAGTGTTGCAAAATTACAAACCATTAAATTTACAATTTTACAATTGAATCAACTCCCACAATTCAACAAACTCTTACAAATCAAGATATGGTTTAACAATATGTAATATGTAATTAACTTTTTTTTCATTAAAACAAATATATA
>LPNX010691403.1:0-67399 GCA_001517045.1 Pseudotsuga menziesii
GTGATTGATTTATTTATTTACATGTGTAAAAATTGTGTTTGTGATTAATTTATTGTGAATGAAACAAATTCCAATCTAACATGTAGTTAGCATATGAGTCAGCGACTTGGTTATTATTTCGTGGAATGTGTATATATGTTATATTGTCAAATTGTAGTTCTAACAATATCACATGCAAGAACCTTCTCAATAACATCGGATCTCTAACCTGGTACAAACCATTGAGTTGTGACACTACTAACTCCAAATCAAGACGTACCTCAAGAGATAGAACGCCATGTGAAATGGCATCTCGTAGAAGCTCAATAACGGCACTATATTCAGCAACATTGTTGGAAGATGGTCGTATACATACACCTCCTGAAGAAAGTACCTGACCCATAGGAGTATAGATCACCCAAGCAACAGAGGGTGAGTGTTGAGTGTGACAGCTTGCACCATCCATGAATCCTATGTAGGTGGAAGATTCCATTGACATCTTCTAAAAGAAACAGAAACTAATCACAAACCCGATCACGATAAGAAAAAGACCTAAGTATGCAAAGTTGTAAAATAATATACAATAAGCAGCCTTGGCTAAAGATCATGCATAGTATTTTTTAAGGTAGAGCTCATTTCTAGGCTCCGCCAAGGCCGTCCCTTCGTAATCCACCAAATCATATGCACCCTTCTCTAACACATGCTTGACCACATAAGGACCACGCCACATAGGATTAAATTTCCTTGCCCCCAAGGTTCCTTTCGATTGATCCCACAAAAGGACCAAGTCTCCTTCACTAAACACTCTTGGACGGACAGACTTATCATACTGGGCCTTAATGCAACATTCATTAACCTCTAGAGCCACCAAGGCATCTCGACGCTGCTCATCAAGTTGCTCAAGGTGAACCAAACGCTCCTCCAAAGGTGAAGAGTCTGGTAAGAGTTCCACAGCTAGCTTCAATGAAGGAATCTCGCATTCAACCGGTAATATCAACTCCACTCCATGTATGAGTTGATATGGAGAAAAACCAGTGACAGTCTTAACCCCGGTTCGATATGCCCACAAAGCAGGGTATAACATAATGTGCCAATTCGTCTTGCTTTGTGCGATGGTTCGTTGGAGAATGGAGTTGAGTGATTTATTCACTGCCTCTACCTATCCATTCGCTTGAGGGTAGTAAGAAGAGGAGTGCTCTTGCTTATACCCTAACTTGGATGCCAACTCTTCCATCATACGGTTCTGAAAGTGTGAGCCATGTTCAGTGACAAGCTCTTTCGGAATCCCGAACCGAGTAATAATTTGGTTGAATACAAAGTGAGCGGCTGTCTCACTGTTGGATTTTACTGTAGGCATAGCCTCAGCCCATTTCATGAAATAATCAACAGCCACTATAATGTGATGGTGCCCCCCAGCCGAAGCTGGGTTGCAATCCATAAAATCAAGCCCCCACTTAGTGAAGGGATAGGCGGTGACAATGGGATGTAACGGGGAAGGTTTCAAGCACATATTATGTGTCAACACCTGGCAAGGGTGGAACCTCTTGACTGCATCAACACAATCTTTAAAGATCGACGGCCAGAAATAACTCGCTCTCAAAATATTTTGAGCTGTAGAAATCCCAGATAAATGAACACCACACGCCCCTCCATGGAATTCATTCAGCACAACCTCAGCCTCATCACGAGTTAAACAATGTCATAAAATGGAATCTACTCCACGGCGGTACAAAGTATTGTCCACTATGAGGTAGTTCTTAGAGACGTGACGTAATCGTCCTCGTTCATCTCGCGAGAGGTGAGTAGGGGTCTTCTGCGTTTGTAAATATACTATCATATCCCCATACCATGGGTCTAATGTTGAGATTAATAATATGTGTTCATCAACAAACGTATCTTCACAAACCAACTCCTCCGCCTCACTCGGGAAATCTGATATAAGTTCTGCAAAGATTAAAGATTTCTTCGATTTTGCCCAAACAAACTCGAGATCAAATTCTTACAGAATGACAATCCATTTATTATACTTTCCCCCAATCATCCTATGGGTGGGGATGAATTGAAACGGATTGACATGGGCCACAACCAAGGTTTGGCGAAGGAGAATATAATGTCTCAAACGCTGAACCGCATGTACGGTAGCTAAAGCAAGTTTCTCGACATGAGAATAATGAATCTTTGTGTCAATAAGGTTTTGGCTCAGATAATATATGACATGCTCTTGGATCTCCTCATCCTCTTGGACCAAAACCATACCAATCATCTCTAAGGACGCAGCCACATATAATAGAAAATCACGGCTATAATCCAGAGGACTAATCACCGGGGTCGATGCTAGGGCTCGCTTGAGTGCTTCAAAGGACTCCTGGGCTCACTCATCCCATTCAAAGGGAGTATCCTTCTTCAAGAGACGCATGAAGCCTCTAGTCAAATTGGCAAAGTTGACAACAAATCTTCGTAAGAAGTTTTCCATGCCTTGCAAACACTGAATATGACGAATATTCTTCGGGGGAGACAACTGAAGTATTTCCTCAACCTTCAAAGGGTCGACTCTTATACCCTCTTTAGAAATGATGAATCCTAACAAATGACCTAACTTCACGCAAAAGATGCACTTATGAGGATTTAATCTAACTGAATAATGTCGGAATATTTCGAATACCAATCTCAAGTGATAGGGAAGACACATTCTCATATGAGAATGAGCAGCGAGGTCATCCAAAAATACTTCAATAATAGACTTGAGATCATGGAAGATCAAGGTCATCGCCCGCTGAAATGTAGCTCCGACGTTTTTAAGGCCGAAAGGCATTTTCCGATATGCAAACGTTCCCCAAGGACAAATAAATGCGGTCTTATGTTGGTACTCAGGTTTAATCTGTATCTGATTATACCTGGAAAAGCCGTCCATAAAGGAGAACACCTCACTACCTGCACACTCATCCAAAATTTGATCTATAAATGGTGTGGGGAAGTTATCCTTAAGACAGGCAGGATTCAAATCGTGGAAATCAGTGCATGTGTGGATCGCTCCCTGCTTCTTATCCACCAGAACGGGGTTTGAAACCCACACCGTCAAGGGAACGAGATAGATGAAATTGGCTTTCAACAGCTTCTCTATCTCTGCCTTAATGGTGGGTGCTTTCCTAGGATTCACGACGCGTAAACGCTGTCGAACAGGCTTAGCGTTGGGGTAAGTCTTAATCTCATGTTCGACAATCTGAGGGTTAATACCTGGCATCTCGTCATAAGACCAAGAAAAAATATCATGGAATTCCTTAAATAGCTCGGTATATTCCTGAATCTCAGCATGGGAAAATTCCACCCCAATATAGACATTCTCTATTGTGTCAGGATTGCAAGAGATGTTGATAGGAATTGTTGACAATATGTTCGCCATGTTTCCTTCAGCCATCGGACCAGGAGAGCTTAATGGAACCACAGGACTACCAACTCTTTGACTAAGAATCTCCCTAAAATCCTCATGCTCCAAACGGTTGAGCTCAAGAAGAAAGTACGATCTATGATGAAGTTCCTCCCATGGTGGCTCAACTCCCGACATAGCCTCGATAATTGTTTCATCTAAAGGGAAAACCGTATCAAGGTAGTCGTGGGAATGAGAAGACTGTACTGCCCATGACAGTAGCACATAGGGGTCTTCCTCCTCTGTCTATGAAGAGGAAGAACAAGGCTCTGTAGCAGACTTGATATTAGCTTGATAAGCTATCATAGCTATAGGCAACGGCACACACGTCTCAACAGGCTCACTCAAAGTACTCGGTGAAGGAAGAATCCAAGGATCCTCAATATGGTTCATGCAAAAGGACACCGAGGTCGTAGATGTCGAAGCCTCATCGGAACAAGATCCTATCATGAGGATCGGTGCAGGAAAACTAAAGCTTCCCATGAGGGATGGATACATGCCTACACCCACACTTCTGGTTACCGGCTGAGAGTGCTCAACGATCGGGATCGAAGCTCCCGAAGATGTGGTAACAGACGGATTCTTGAATTCCATTTGATCAATCGTTACAATCTTCCCATTATGTGGAAAGCATACAACATGGAACAAGGAAGAAGCAACGGCTTGCATACTATACATCCAGTTCCTACCTAGCAAGCGATTGTAGTCAAGGGGCGCATCAACCACCTCGACCTCAATTGCAACGATCTTCCCTCCCAAACGGACTTTAAGGGAAGGAAGGATGTAGTGTGGCCTAAAAGATCTCCCATCGAATGCAGTTAACATAGTCGCTGCTTTAGATAGCTCAGGAGAACCCAGACCCTTCCAACGAGACAAAGACATCACAGAAGCAACAGCGCCCTCGTCAATCACAGTGCATTTGATGGTCATACCAAGACATTCTACATGCACCAAAAGAGACACATATTAGGGCAAGGGACGCTAATGTCCTGCGGTTTCAAATTTAATCATCGAGGAATAATCATCTTCATTCACACCAAGGGCAGAAAGCAACGCCTTCCTTTGCGAAGGACAACTCTGAAGCACTTCCAATGCATACATCACACAAGGAGTGTGGCCCAAATCCTCGACAACTGAATAATTCTTGGTGGCTCGGGCATTTGGATTATGCCCTGAATGCTTAAGGACTCCCTTAGGAATGCAAGGTGCAGCCTCAGGTTTATCCACATGTTTATCAATGCGCAAAGGAGTTCCTGGTGGATCAGGCTCTTTGCCTGGGATGGGTTGTGATGAAGTATAATATTTTGCACGAGTCACAACTTTTGCAGCACGGACCATGTTAATGCACCCACGACCACTACCCTCCGGTGGATAATCATCACTAGACTGTTCATGGGACTTCAAGTTCATATTCTGGTTATCCGGTAAAGGGTTAGTTAGCACAGCTAGGCCTTGTGCTAAGAATATCGAAGCTTCTTCAATCCGAGGGCACAAGTAAGTGAGGCAATCATCCTTACATAACTTGCAAGGGAACTTAACCTTACGTTTCACTTGCTTGTCCCCCCCAGCATTTTTACCTTTCTTGTCATTATTGGTAGCTTTCTCATTCTTATTCCCACCCTTTCGATTATTATTTTTACCCTTTTTTCTATTCCTTCCGGGCTGCTGGTTACCCTTATGGTCCGACGATTGCACAGAAAGTACATTCGCTGTTTGGGTGGGTTGAGACGAAGTCGTAGCTTGTCCCGAAGCAGATTGGTTGATTGACAACTGACCAACTTGTTTTGCAACCGAATATGCAGGTTTTGCACTTGCACAACCCACAATGCCATCGACATGTGGTCCAGGTTTGACTTTGGGATCAAAACTGGAATGAGGAGCATTGGGAATAATCTCATACAACAAACCGGACTAAGCATAGATCGAGTCTAGTTCCTGCGCCCTAAAAATTGCTTGTTCCTCATTCTGCACTCCGGATGTAGAAACATCCTTCGCTATATATGGAAATAACGACTTGAGGAACCACTCGAGAAGGAATTTCAATGGTATAAAAGCTTTAATTAACCTCTTTCATCTACGCCACTCCTGAATATGATTAGAAATATGGGTGGCTTTATCTTGCCGAAATGTCGACAAGAGTTCAGTACCAACGTCATAACGCACTAGTAGCTGGAAGTGAATAAGAAAAGTCATCGCAAGGTTGTCGAACAAAGTGAAAGCGCCCCTAGGTAACTCTATATACCATTTTGCAGCAGGCCCTGTGAGGGTGCATTGAAATAGTCTCAAATGGACCGAGTCCTGATGTAATTAATTCAAAGAGCACCATAGGTGAAACGTAGTAACGTGTTCACTCGGATCTTCTCCCGATTTACCTTCGAACTTAGGTATGTCCGAAGGAATCTTGGTAGGGATAGCCGGCCAAGCCGAGTCATGAGACACAAGATCGTTCGTAAGTCTCGATAATTCAGGAAGATTAAGCGTTGCGAGGAAAGGGAGCCTAGGATGATGAGGTCTATGGACTGTTCCCTGATTCATATAGGTTTGGTTACCACCATGGCCTTGGCCATAGTTCCCTCCTCCCGTATGACCCGTATAGGGTGGCATGGAAGCACCATAATGAGGTGGACCTTGACTAGTAGGGGCTACAAAGCCATAATTAGGAGAGTAAGCAGGTTGTTGATACCCGCCTCCATAAGGTGAAGAAACCTGTCCATACTGCATCCCATAATAGGGTCCATAGGTCATCGCATGCGATGCCCCATGAGACACTCCGTAGGTAGGAAGATACGCTCCGGAAGTAGGAATATACATACTGGAAGTAGGGATATATGCCGCGGATGTAGTAATCTGACCTCTAGAAGCATGAACATAGCCTCCCAAAGAAATGGGTGGTATGTAAACTTGATACACAATCGGTCTAGTAACTGCAGTATGGACCTGACTCGTAGCCATGTGCCGACTCAAAGGACCACATGAGTAAGGTGGATGATGTACATTTGAAGAACTAGGGGTCGAGGACGAAGGAACCTGAGTAATAATATATGTACTACCTCCTATCGTCACTCGCCTTGGGTCTGTTATCCTAATAGGATCACTAACTCTAGACCTAGGAGGGATATACGATGTAGCTTCCACCACTAGGACGGAAGGTGCAGTGTGACTAGTGCTCCTAAACCTCTCCACATGATAAGGAATTAGAGTGCCCCCAGGCATAGTGTTAGGCTCGAAGTCAGATTTGACATGAAATGTCAAATCATGCATAGGAAAACCATCCATACCATAACTACCATAACTAGTAGTGGCGGGTTCAAAATGAGTCTCGACGTCTTCCGGCATTCCATACTGGTAACGTTTCAATGGAGAATCAGCCCTAGAGTGAGTAGGTCTATCATGCATGGCTCCTATGTTATAAATCACAGGACCTAACTCAGCTAAGTTGGGTGAAGGATCGTAAGTAGGAGTAAATTCCCCATCGTCAACACGAATGGGAGGAGGTGGCTTAGAAATATCCTCTAAATGGTCTCTCATGGTGTGTGAATCACTATGTGACATAGTCCACCTGGACTATCTTGGTCTCTCTCCCAAAGGAGGAGGAGAAGTAGAAGGAAGAAGTCCTGCTAAACAATGAGAACGGCACGGAACCGCACCTGAATCCACAATGACTCAAAAAATAGCAAAGACTCTCTATTTACATCAACCCTAGGCCAACTAGCATGCACAGAGAAATCACTAATAAAATCTAAATCCAAATGCAAGAAAACAAGGGTTGGATAAGTGAGCTCCCGAATGAAGCAGGTATGTCTCGCCTAGGAGAGGCTTGAGACTCCCATACACAACAAGCAGAGGTACGTAACCAATTATTGTGGCCCTCAGCTTCAACGTGTAAAGCAACTATGCTATCAGACCCCAACCTGGTCAAGACACCTACAGAATAACCTCTACAAGTACCCCCTCGATATCCTAGGTAAGGCCACTAAGGTCACCTCAATATAATCAATGCTCAGGCGGACAATTGCAGGAGGGATTGACCATATGGGCAGGGTAGCAAAGCCCGAAACTCTCGAAAGAGCCCCCAGATACGAATACAATACTGGAAATATCTCTGGTGCTACTCAGTTATGACTAGGGGTCATCCCAATCAATAACCGCTCACACTACCTCATGCTTAACTCCCTTTTGAGAGGAGGATCCTAAGAAACACTGGTTATACCAAGTATTTCACAAACTCACCTGGACAGACACATAGATGTTGTTGTTTAGTGATCTTGGAGAATTGACTTATAATGAACTATTCCAAGATCCTAAAACCTAAGCTTGTTGGTACACCCTAGAAAATAAAAGAGTGTAGTTCATTTTAATTTAGCGTTGATTTTAGTTGGCTTTATTACTCAAAAACGAGATATGGTTGTGCAACTAATGGTGTTATGATGCAACAAGAAGTAAAATGCACACCTAACAATCAATGCAAATGCATTGTGTCCATGAAAACAAGGTATGCTACTACATGAAATGCACAATTCTTCTTCAAATGATGAATGCAAATTTTCCTATATGAAGTCCTAACTAGTACTCCAAAGCAAATCTAGATCTAGTGCAAGTACAATGCAAAGTGCAAAATGCAATGCATGATGATAAGCAAATGTTTTTGGATTTTTTGAAAATAAAAGAGATGCAAAAAGCAAAAGAATGATTCTACAACCCCCAGACTCTGCAAGCACACATAAACAGCATTCAAGCAAAGCACTAAGGTAAAATAACTCTAATTCACTAATCTCAAACAAAAAATCGAAAATGCCATGACAAGAACTTTCTTATAAAAAAAAAATTAGGCTAAAAAAAACGTTTCTGGTCAGAAACAGAGGTCTAAACAGACTCAGGCAGTGCCAAAGGAGACTCAGCAAATATCAGAATTCACCCAGCAACCAATTATCTTCCCCAAAAAGGAAAAATCAAAGACATACGCGACTGTTCGCAGAAAACCCGTGTGTATACGCGGAAATCACAGAGGAAACCATGTGTATACGTGACTGTAAGTCAAAAAGCCGCATACAAGAAGAAAAAGGTGCACAAAATCAAGGCAAACAGATAGGCTGAGACAAACTTCACACCAATCAAACTCTACCAAGCATACATGCCCCCATACCCAACACAGAAACAAGAGAGAAAGAGCAATTCAAATACATTGAATGCCGAGAAACCAACCCCCAAAGGACAACTACTAGGAACTCCCCAGCGGAGTCACCAATTTTGTTACAGAGAGAAATTCCTATGGCTTGGGGTACCACAACAGACAGCTTGACTCCAAAAATCAATCCTTTCCAATATGCAATAGAAATTAAATGTCTAACACTAAAGGATGAAACCTCGTACCTTATTCCGGATGGTTGAAGTAGATCCCCGTTGAGCTTTCCAATCTTTAGCTTGAATTGATATATTACTTTCTCAACAACAAGTAAACAATACAAGCATTCTATATATCATGGTGTTAGATCTATTCTATCATATATAATCAATAATGTATAAGCATTTGACATAATCCCATGGATAAAATATTCATTCAAACACACATTATTGGACAAGAAAAGATATTTCTATTAATATAAATCAGAGATTACAAGATAGATACAACCTCCGACGGCACGTCTGAAAACAGGAGAAATTGAATCCCCCACTTGGGCCTCCACCACTTCAATCCTCCATCTCTCGATAGCAAGCTCACAAGGAAAAGGAAAGCTTGGAAAGAACACAAAAGTGCTCCAAGGGACAAAGGGATGCAGACTCAAGCATAAGTTCTGGCAACAATGGACTATAGTTTCTTTGCTCTCAATTCTCTCTTATGACTTCAATGTACCAAGGGGTTCCTTATATAGATTTTCAAAGGGATAATGAAAGGTCGAATCTAAGCAATCTCAAGGCATATGGAAGGCCGAGAGTCAAATGAGTCGGATCCATGTCAAGAAAAACTCCAAAAGGATTTGGATTATGCACACATCTCGATGTACGCGGTTATATGGGTCAAACCCACGTATGTACGCACTTATAGGTTTAAAATCCGTGTATATCATTTTTCATATTTTTGTAGGGATGATCAAGGAAACATCAAAGGATAAAAAGTGGTCCATAGGGTCTAAGGAGTCTGCAGTGGGATAGAGGAGGGCCATACAAAGTGTGATTCACCTAGAGTGGTGAAATCCGCTATAACAACAATCGTATGGATTTGGCCCCTTGTCCCCATAATTTATGTACCCTCATAGGGTTTGAGGTATGGCTACTTAGATTAGGTCTCCTAGCTGGGTCTTGTCCTAGTTAGTCCTAATTAGTCCATCTGTGTGAATCTCTCTCATAAAACATAGCTATAAATGTCAATCTGTAGTAATACAAAATCCAATCACGAGATAGAGATCTAAATTTTGGTGACCTGGCATCAATAGCACCACCAGCATGGGTATATCTTATATAGTATATGAGAGAGAAGCATCTAAGACAGAGATAGTAGAGGCATCAAGAATGGTAGAGCTCCTAGTTTACTTTGATCCATCCCCTAAAACCAAGCTTTGAACGTCCTGGCCCAAGAATCAAGACACCCACGTTGCCAACTGGGTGCCCTCAGAAGTCCTCATGGGTAGAATAATGTTAAATCCTCTCATGACTAAATTAAATCCTCTCATGGCATAATTGGGGATAGACCAGACGGACCAAATTGATACTCATAACCCTGAATCCATAGATTGATTAGCAGAAGCCCCATTGGGAAATGGGTAGTTGTACATAGATCTATATTTGAAAAATCCTTCATGTTTTGCTTCACCTCCCTATGAAACTTCATAGGTTTTAATCTATATTTTAATTTGTATAATGTATAAGTAAATAATATGTGTATATATTTAATTATATTAAATCACATAACATATGAACTAGATATATATTTATTTATATTAAATCTTTTAACATATGAACTATAGCAACATATTTATATTAATTTTATGTTATTATTATATTTACATATTTTACCATTATTAAGGTGAAAGAATTTTATATATCATAAGGGTCTTTATAAAATATTTACCTATTTTATAAATTCGGTTAAGTATTATATTTACATTTATTACAAGTATAGTATGGAAGGACTATGAATGTATGGATTTTAACATAATTCCCTAAAATGAAGCATGTTTTGTTGGGAGAAAGAAAATTGGAGCAATTTCAATATTATGTTTCCCTTGTGGTTTGAATTTTGTACTTTGGTGGGGTGTTTTAGAATAATCCCACTTGTTATGCATGCTTTAAATGGTATACATATCCCATATGCTTTAAATGATGATGATGATGAACTAGATGACAATGACAGTGATGATGTTTTTAATGAAGATGATATGGAAATGATGATCATGATGATCATTGTCATCTTTGTCATTGTCATCATGATTATCACAATAGTCATCATCGTTGACATAATCATCATCCATGTCATCAACATCACCATTGTCCTTGACATCATCATCATGATTATTGACATTTTCATCAGTTATTCTTCATTACCTTTGGCATAAGAAATAGCATCTACCCAAAATATGTGATTAGTGGAAAAGGGTCATAGAGAACACACACAATTTATGCATGACAAATAACAACTTATTTTTTAAGATGATCAACATCATCATTCTGATTGTACTCATCATCATTGTCATTGTCATCATCACCATCATCACCATTCATTTCATTGCCATCATAATCATCAGCAATGTCGTCATTGTCATTATCCTCATCATCATCATCATCATTGTCATCGTTCTCCTCATTATCAACAACATTATCATCATCATCATAACCATCCTCAATATCATAATCATTATCCTCATTTTCATCTTCAACATCTGGGTGTAAAATTGGATGCAAAAGTGGATAAAAACATGGATGCAAAAAAGGATGCAAACATGGATGCAACAAAAGTAGGTGCAAAAGTGGGCGCATAATGGGGTGCACCAAAAATGGATGCAAAAGGTGATGCAAAAAATGATGCAATCATGGAAGCAAAACATGATGAAAAAAGTGGCGCAAAAGTGAATACAACCATGGATGTAAAATTGGATACAAACTTGGATGCAAAAATGGATGCAACAAAAGTATATGAAAAACTAGATGCAAAAGTAGTCGTAACACCCAACACAAAACCTAATGCAAAAGTGGATGCAAAAGTGGATGCAAAAAGGGATGCAATAACTGATGTAAAATTGGATGCAAAAAACAATGCAAACATGGATGCAAAAGTTGAAGCAAAACTAGGTGTAAAAGTAAGCGCAAAAATGGGTGGGAATTGGGACGTGAAAAAAGTGGATGCAAACATGGATGCAATAGTAGATGCAAAAAAAGATGTAAACATGGATGCAAAATGGGATGCAAAAAGGCATGAAAACGTGGGTGCAAAAGTGGATAAAAAAATGGATGCAAAAGTGGATGCAAAAATAGCCGAAACAAAACGAGATGCAAAACTAGACTCAAAACAAGATGTAAAATTTCATGCAAAACTTGGCGCACAAAGGGATGCAAAAAAAGAAGCAGAAGTGGATGCAAAAGTGGATGTAAAAAAGGATGCAAAAGTGGATGAAAACAAGGGTGTAAAAGTTGAGGCAAACATGGGCGTGAAAGGGGGTGCAACAAGAGTAGATGTACAAACTAGGCGCAAAATTAGGTGCAAAACTAGTCTCAAAACCTGTCGCAAAACCTGATACAAAACCTGGCGCATAATTAGGTACAAAACCCGGTGCAAATTACGCTGCAATTTGCGCCATATTTAGAAAAAGGAGGCAAAAAACGCCTAAAATAGCACCAACCCGTGAAATTGTGCCATTTTGTCCAAAAAATGAAGAAAAATACATTGCAAGATGGTCTAGATGCAAAAAAGGATGCAAAAAGAGATGTTAAATCCAGTTTTTGTTGTAGTGATTCCTTTTATAATCCTTTCTCTTCCATATTGGCATTTTCCTTTCAAAATTTTATTACAACTAAAAGAGCCATTACTAATATAAAATATACATTATTGATCCATACGTTTAATTTGTCATATATTCATAAAATATATTAATACAATAAATAATAATATAACAATAACAATAATAATAAGGCATCCTATTGCAAACTTTAATTTTTCTAGGGGTTTCAAAGCTAAGAATGTTGTCAAGAATAACATCTGTAGAGTGTAGGTGCAGGTGCTTGTTTCTGCAATTGTCATCTGGATATTGTGCAACAAGCTTCGAAAGCCCCCTCACTCCATCTCCTCTTGAACCCGATCTTTCGAGAGTTTTTATTCGACATTACAATCAGTTATTTTGGTAGAAATTTGGGTGGCAACAAGATGAGAAGTTCATAGTCATAAGCCTTAGCTGATCAGGGCGAGGAAGGGGTGGCTATCTACCAGAAATCATCGAAAAAATGAAGAAATGAACAAGAAAATTGCAATTTGGAGTCGGAGAGGAAGCCGAAGGAGAAGAAAACCAAGAAAATGGCAGTGATAGGGTTATCGAGCAGAAAAACAATAAAATGAAATGGAAGATTCCATGGAAGTTGAAGTGTCTACGAGTGAAAAGAAGAAGAAAAGTGAAAATAAAAGACTTTATTTGGATGAAAATCCATTGAACCCTATTCAAAATGATCAAAGCTTCAAGGAAAATGGCTATGCATACTCTGCTGGAGGACGATTTTATTATAGAAACCCTAATGAATCAGATTCGTACTACACAAACCCTAAAGGATCATAGCTTTGCATTAGAAAATCTAATGAATTAGTTATTTATTTCATAGACCCCAATGAACTGGGGTTCGATCATAGTATCCCTCCACAGCAGCAAGAAGTTGGCCCTATTCAACCAGAGTTACACATTGCTACCCCATGTACATATATGAATCAATATCATTTGCACAAGCTAAGCGAGAATAAGCACGTTCTGCATCTCTGCCGCATTTTGTTTCATTTGAAGAAACTAAGGATTCTATTCCATTTATTTCCAGTCTTTCATCAATCCGAGTGAGTAGTTCAGCTCATAGTTCACCACTCAAAATTCACTTGTGAGGCAACTAAGGATACAAAGGATTCCATTGTCCATCAGAATCAAGAAGTCCCCTAGTTAATGTGCAGCAGTGGGATCTGTCAAATACGATGGATTTGGGATCAAGTGAAGACAGTAAAATAAGCTCAGAGCGAAAATCAATTGGAGGGACACTTGGTGGGGATACAGAAGCCACAATTTCCAGGGACACTTTTGAAGGAATGCTAGAGACGTTGTCAAGCATGAAGGAAAGTATTGGGAGAGCATTGTGTCATGCTATTGACTATCCAAAATATAGCCTTGTTGGTGAGGTAAGCTTGATATCTGTTATTTTCAAGTAGGGTAAACAAGCAACTCATTTTATTTTTCAGTAGGGTAAACAAGCATCTCATTTTATTTTTTCTTACTGTTAGAAAATTAATGATGAAAAATTTCAAGGATTAGAGTGAAGAATGAATATCTTGCATGTGGATCATTTCTACATTCATAATGACTTATGAGAATCCTATACATTGAGTATTTTTCCCTGCATTAACTTATTTGTCAATGTATTTTTGTCATTCATTGCATGTTATTTACATTTATTATCTATCTCCTCATCCTTATATTTTATAATATTGTAATTTCCTTTTTGTACATTATCCTTGTTATTGTCAGTTGTGACTATAGTTTGCAAGCTTGCAGCATAATAGTAGAATGGTTAGTAAACCCACATTCCTTAAATATAAACATCTAGGAATGAATATTTTGTAGTCCTTAGCATCATCGATATAGTCCACAAACCACATTTTTTACTTCTAGAATCCAATTTCCTCTCCTAATCCGAAGGATGTAAGGATATGCTGTGACTCAATGACTTCCAAGTGACCAACTAAAGGCCTTTTTCATGTGAATGCCTTCTCTTTAAAACTTTGCAATCCTTTTCCCTTTGAAGTGTAGGCATGTCAAGCTGCTTCAAATACATCTATCTATCTCAATACTATGGTTATTCCTTTTTGCAAATGAATTCAATTGATAAGGATAAGACATGCTATACTCCCTCTTAAAATCCATTTTCTTGCAAAATCAAGGAACTGTCAAGTCTTATACTCCAATGTGTTACCCCCCATTTTACATGGTGGGTCACTTGGAGAATTATGGGATAACTTAGGTTGTCTCATAAGGTTTCTGAGCATGAAGGAGGTCAATTGTTGGCATCCTGAGAACTTTTAGGACAGCTAAACAATGCACAAGGAGATTTAGGACAAGTTTTAAAATTGTTGAAGAAAGGTGGACCCAACCATTTTTTGGGGGTGTTTTAATAAGGATGTTTAAAAAGGGACTTTGTATCCCATGCTGATAGGGAAAAATATTAATATTGAACTGTAAATTGTGCTATGAAACATACTCAGGTCAATCATCTTAGTTCAAATAGTAAATGAGGTCTTCAAATATTAAATATTTTGAACCTTGGGGATTTATTAAATGTTATAAAGTAGAACGTCAAAGAGTTGGAGAAAAGCTCAATTTTGGCAAGGAATACATCAAACATCATAAAAGACACCTTGAGCATTAGTGAATCACACTAACAACAACCTACACACTGTAGAATCTCACTAAAATACCCTATGCATCACCAAATCTCACAAATGGCACGCTAAACATCAAAGAAAGAGCACTTGACACATAAAATACTACAACAACAATGAAATCCAAACACCCATAATAGGTGCATCAAAGAATCCAATCCATAGCACAGTGATTGGGCAAGGTAACATAAGATAGTCCATAGATCAAAGGTGACAAGTTCACAAACACCCATGCACATGAAAACCAGTTTGTCTTGTTCAGACAAGCTAAAAAGTTCCATCAATGGATAAAGACAAAAGAAAAACTCTATAAAATTTGTAAGGAAACGTCAAAAATAATTTCATGGCTAACATGTGACTAGAGAAAGAAAACCCAATTTCACAACACAATTAGAAAACTAATGTGAAGACACAAACAATGTTAGTCTGGACATGATAGAACTATCCCAACAGCATGAAGATATCCAATGAACATCTAGTATGTGAGACAACTTTATGCGAGAGAGTTGACTTGTGTATAAGTCCCAACAACAAAGACAAATCAAAGATGTGTGGAATGGAAGGTTCGATAAAAATAAAAAGTGTAATAAAAAATTTGAAGATATTGTTTCCTTTGTTGTGATAATTTTCCACTTCAAGTTTTAAGTGATCAAATTCATGTGAACCACCTTTTTTCAACCCATAAATCACAACTTTCATAGCATTGCTCAATGCTTACAAAAATAATCTCTCAATTCTGCTAATTATTTTTTAATTCTTCACATTGTTCCATAAAGTACATTTTTTTTCATTTGTACCATGTTTACTAAGGCTTCTTTATTTTTCCAAGTGATTTTCTGCCCCTTTACCCATAACCTTTTCCACTAGTTGATAAGGTCCCTTTAACTTTTAAAATATGACTTTACTATGAATTGGCTTTGGGTTGAGACCTTCAAAATTTTCAATATAACTAGGATAACTATATAAGTATATATCATGTAGTTAATATCATATAACAAACTTGTATTATCTTTATATCATATTATATAATCCCTATAACTTATAAATTATGTTATTTAATTTTGTTTTCCTAAAAGAGTGCAACCATTGATGCTGCAATTATATGATGAACCTTATACACAACTTCCAATGAACAGCCATGCAAGAACCTGATAGAATGCAACGGAGTTCCCCAACAATATAGTAATGGAGATTGTGGCAAATTCAGGAACTTGAAGGAGATGATCATGGAAGCACTTCTCCACAATATTTTGTTTCCAAGCTAGTTCTAGCATCCTAAGGCAGCGTGACTATTAGAACATTTTTTCCATATTTTGGGGAGATAATAATCAATAGACATTTTCAATCAAGCAATAAGGTTCTCTCACATAAAGACAACACTATTCAGTCTAAATGAGTTTTAATTATTTGTTTGTGGTTAGTTTCTCTTCTCCACACTCCTAGGGCAGCAGGGGAGCAGGGAAGCAAGGAAATGGTTTGTAGAAGTGTTGTATCACAACAGGGCTGCGATGGTTTCAACTTTCTGCACAACAATGGCATTGATCTATATTTTTTTTTTGGCGGAGCAGCAATGTTTTATCATTATTATTCCCACATTGAGAAATCCAATTAGAGATTGTAATTGCTTCTTTTATGATCATGGCTCTGCTTCTGTGTGCTTGTATGGTGGTAGCTCTGCTTCCATCTTTTTTTTTCCAAATTTATGGTTGTTCACTAAGTGACAATTTTGGCTACCTTATTTTAACCTTATTTTCCCTTGTGGTTCCCTATACTACAAGAAGTCAGCAAGGAAATCCCCAGAAGTTGAAGTGAGTTTCTCTAGTTCAAAATTAAGGTCTCTTTATGGTGTTCTTCTATGATATTTTTCTCTTTTTTCCATGTTTCACCACGACCAACAAATGGAAAATGGCCATTGGCCGCAGATTAGTTTTCTACCATAGGCAGGGCAAAACATTGGCCACAACCCAGTAGGGACATACCTTTCTATGATACAATTTGCCATGAACTAAACAGTATTCCAATAAGAGCACAAAGACCAATGATTATTATACCAGACAAAATAATAATAATAATAGTAATAAATGGTTGACATAAATTTGATGATACAACTAAAGAATATGATCTATTTTTATGGTGTTGAAGAGATCAGTCAGGACCAAAAAGAAGTCACCTTAACTAATAATATAATTAAATAATAGTTATTTACGTTTGATTATATTAAATAATATACTATATCAGGTGACAGGTACATACCAATTATTTTATCAACCATGACACACTAGGAAGAGGAAGAATGCATTGAAAGGAAACAAGATTTAAATAATACTAATCGGATCAGAGGTAGGCATAGTGGTAAATTTGTTGAAAGTCACAAAAAACCAGATTTTTATTTATGGTTGTTACCAGCTAAGTTGTACTTTCAAGCGAGTGTGCAAAGCTTGAACATTTCATATGTTCATCTTCAGTATTCTAAAGTCCATCAGGCCTTTAGTCGCCCTTCTTTTTCTTTCCACATGTTCATCCCCAACGAGAATGTTGTAATAATATGTGCTAGCATGATGACGTTTTGTAAAGGACTTGGATTTCATATGAATTAGACATTAATCCATTTATTCCAAGGTGTTTTTTCCTTGTTAATTATGCACGACTCTTAAAGCTATGTATAATTTTTGAGTTTTTCACCTGCTCCTCCAAAGCTGGAATGGTCGTCTTGGTGGTTAGGTATTAGGAGGTTATTCAAGTTCATGTGTCAATGTATATTACCATGATAGACATTATTTTAAAGGCATATGAACATGTGCTAGGTCCCCCTAGGTTTTTTTTTACTTTTCGCAAAAAAAAAAAAATCTCGTAAAAACGGTAAAAATTTTAATGCTTTAATTGAAAAAATTAAAAGTCATAAAAAAGAGATCCGCATCTTGAGAGCATGGAGAATATCCCCTANAAAAAAAAATCTCGTAAAAACGGTAAAAATTTTAATGCTTTAATTGAAAAAATTAAAAGTCATAAAAAAGAGATCCGCATCTTGAGAGCATGGAGAATATCCCCTACCCTTGGGAATGTGTCGAATTATGAAAGGGTTTGACCACTCTAATTTGAACTTCCATGGAACTGTGCATTTAAAGGGTTCTTGGAAAGAACCTAATGTACTGTGATTCCCAAGATGACTTCTAATTTGAGACCCAATTGTGATAGTAATAATATTATTTTGAATATAGGTCAATTGTTTTTGTCCAAGACATTGTTGATATACTAATTGGTTAAAAGATTACTTATGTGATTAGGATGTCGATAAGGTGTCAATGTAGCATGATCTTTCCTTATCATTATAATAAACTAAGATACCAGACACATCCATATGGGGAAATGTATCCCATGTCCACGTGTCAGACACGAACAGGATGAAAGAGTTTTCTGTACACATCATTTTAGCATGTCCCAAAAACAAGACACATTGTCCACATGTGTGACTAGGAAATTGCCTCAAAATGTGTAAAAACAAAGCATGAACTGATCAACAATTGTACCTTTCTAGTGGCTCAATGACTCATTTAATTTTTATCTCTTAACATTAGATTTATCGTGGTGTGACCAACATTAGCCTATATTATGTGTGAAACCCATCAATCAATGTTAAAATTTTAATGGTTATACAATATCTTAAAACATTTAGCATCATAACATCATAACAATATGCAATAAGATCACTAAAAGAAACACAAGCACAACAACACAAAAATAACACAGAGATTTCTCTCGGGAAACCACAAGGGAGAAAACTCAGCAACTTCTTTAGTATAAATTTTGTCACCAAGACCAACTTCTTATGTAAAAATTTCTCTATACTAATTACTAATGTTAAATGTGCATTGATTCTTATTTCTATTGAATATTTGTAAAAAATTGGATCTATATGTCTATATATATATATAAAGCGTGTCCTACGTGTCCTGATTTCAAGGGTCACCATGTCTGTGTCGAAAAATCAAATCCCCGTGTCCTTCGTGTCCAGTGTCCTCATGCCAGGTGACTTAGAATACAAGGCATAAGTTGTATGTTGTGCATACAATATATATTCCAACTCGAATCTCATCACTTGATGAGCACCTTAAACTCTTATCCTTTGTTGGAAAACGTTGTAAAAACTGTAATTGGCCAAAACACTGGACACCAAACTTCCTGTTTAGGCTCAATTTTTATTTTATGCTGCTATTGTCCTAGGGTTTAAGTTTCTGCATTCACAAATTTAAAATTTCTTCTTAAATTCTCACTGGATTTCCTGGTGGAAATGTAAAATTTGTTGAAGTCGTTGCAATTGGCACCAACTATTGTACAACATCCAGTGATTATGGCATTTCTATCTCTTTTTTATTTGGCATATTGACTGAAATTTTAAGGATTTGGACTATTTTGGCTTATGTTGGGGTCACATGATGCAAGGTGTATAAGAAAAGGGCTAATTTGAAGAGGGATCAACTATGTTCTGCTATAAAAAGGAGAAACCTCAATGAAAACAATACCACTATTGGTTTTACATAAATTTTGAACTGATATTCAATAAAAAAATATTATCTTTAAATGGATGTATATACAATTGAAGAGAATTAACCATTTCTGTAGTTGAACAGAATTATGTTTCTTAATGCAACCTGTAATAGAAATCCCTTGTCTGTAGATGGAGTTTTGTTTTTGTTTTCCAACCAGATTTGGAACAGAATTTTATATATATGTTGAATTTGAACACATATATACCTGGTTCTTAGTAGATTTAATTTCTAATAGCTAATTGTTAAAATGTATTTCAGCTACATTTCTTACCTACCAAGTTTGCTTTTTGATAGCAGCTATGGACATACATAAACAAGAACATTTTACTGGAATATATGATCTTGTTTTTGTGACAACCCATAAGGGGTGGAGTGTGGATTCAAGAAATTATGTTGCTTGGTTCAAAAAAGAGAATTGTGAGTTGCATCAGAGTTTGAGTAATTGTGTAATTCTTTTAGAAGTATGTCAATTGTTGGTATTAATTCCTTTGAAAACCCATCTTTGACTACTGACTTTAAGCAGAGAACTATTGAGTTGTATTCTATTTGGAGGAATGGAGATTTTCTTTCAAGCTAATGTTAATTGCAACAAAATCCATCTTTGGTGAATTGGTTGTAATCTGCATTCTTTATTTCAGGAAAGTGGATTGAATTTGATGATGAAAATCCTATTCCACAAAGAGAGGAAGATATAACAAAGCTTTCTAGTGGAGGTAAATTATGAGATGCTACTTAGATCTTTTTATAATTGACCTCATGTAACTCTAACATTAGCAAAAAAAATTAGGATTCAACTAATATATTAAGGCTTCTTGTGTAAGCCAAGAACTAAATAGTTTCGAGAATTAAACATTTTCCAAGGTTTTCAATATGTTCAATGCAATTGAAACCCCTTTTGTTTCCTCTATGGTGACACATTTGCTTTTAAGAAGAGGATTATGCTCAGTAATTTGAGTTTCACCATTCACATATTTAGCATAACCTTATTGCTTATAATCCAAAATAGCATGCTTGGATGACATTTTTCTTCTAGATTTGACCCGTTTCTCTATATCATATTTCCTAGCATCATTCACTTCGCTAAATGCAAGTCATTTCATTCCTTGCCAACTATTTTTAGTGAGTCTTCTTCAATGGAAATATTTCGATTGACCTTTTCTTATATAACACATTCTATAGCATTGTAATATTTTCTTAGTAATTCCTTTAACTCCTTCTCAGTTGTGTTTGGTGGGAATTCATCATCAAATTCCTTGAACTAGTTTCATGTTTTTTCATGTACTCAATCGTGTGCATACTATACACTCATCCTCAAAGTATGGACTAGGAATGCAATTGCTTCGAGGTAAAGTCATGGCTCTCTTTATTAAATCTATAATACCATAGTCCTTTACATACTTTTAAACATTCGCATTCTTTGATATGTCCTTAAATAAATTCAATACTAGGAGTTTCTAAGTTATTCAAAATTTATTAGATGAGCACTCAATATTGTTTCCTTCCATTGTCGTCCTCTTACTTTTATTCTTTTCCTAGATTCCTAGTTGATTCTTTATTGAGATCACATCGTTCCTTCCTTTTCCTCTTACTTCTCTTCATTTGTAGGAAACACTTCATTACTAATGCTTGAAGACCTAGATTCCTTTGTAAATGCATTGTTTATCATAACCTTTTCATATCTTATTGCAACCAAATCTAAGTAATCTATGTCATTTATCAGCTCACCATAACCTTGCTTGACCTTCCTACACTTAGAAACTAATCCCTTTTTCCATTTTGTCACTCTCTCAACTTATTTGTTAGAGTCATTTCCATTGGAATTTTCATCAAACAACCTCTCACTTTCAACTTTTTTATTTATCATTGATATTACAAAATTTCCCTCTCTTCCCCCCAAAATTTCACATTCCTCTGCAAACCCTTCATTTTTTAGCACATTTAGCTCTGCAAACTCTCACTATTCTAGAATCATTCCTTTTTAATGGAGCATCAAAGAGAAATGAAAGCCTTGGAGAGGCAGGGGAATGTTTATGAGCATGGTCACATTCCAAGGATGTTAGCCAAGTTTCTAGATACTAAATTTAACAATCAAGAAGAAATGGAGAACATCCAAGGACAAGCCATGCCTTACACAATAGGGTTGAGGGGACAGGGGAAGATGATATGTTTAGAGATGACCATGGTCACATTGGAGGGATGTTATCCAAATTTATGGACATCATGATCAAAAAAAGATGAAGGGATTGGTATTTGGCATAACAAAGGAAAGAACCAATAAAATACAAATAAGTAGATACTTGTGGGAGATGGCAAGCAAGGCCTCTTCAAAAATATCTTTTTTTTTATCTCCATGGATGGTAGTTAAAAAATTTAAGAAGGCTCACAAATAATATGGCAGGTTGGTTAGCTAACTAGGAAATCTTAACTATGTCTCTTTGTTGTCAATCATTCTACCAAAAGTACAAGAGAGTTGGAAGGTTTTGCAAGCCAACTTATTAGGACAAAGAAGAAACATGATAAGAAGTTGCTTATTCAAAATCAGAGAAGGAGTGAGAGACAATGAGGTAACCTTTAATATTGTATGGAGACAATCATCAGTGAAGTCTTGAAGTCTGTTTTTGTGGAAGAAGAGGTACAACCAACTGTAGTGATCTATCTATTTGGGCTATTTGGACAATATATATAGATTCTTAGTGAATATGGAGAGATATAATTACAAATATGGTTACTACTACACATGTAAATGGATATAAAATTGATTAAAAAAGGATTTGGTAGTAATTTACTTGTAGAGACACCACATCTTAAAATACAAACTTTGTTAAGAGGAGCCTTGGGATTAATTTTGGAAATACATCTAGAATTCAAAACAATGTACTCACAAATATGTATCAAGTAAGTGGTAGATCGTCTTACAATTGATGAAAAAACTTGAATTTCCATCATTAATCATAACCCCCATCTCTTTGTGTTGATTCTTAACAGATCATACATGTGTCTCTCTCTAACTTCAAGTGTATGACACAGGAAATGTTGACACAGGAGAACTGTAAAGAACATGACAAGCAATCTCGCTAAAAAGGTTCATTAGTTCATCTTCTTGGTTTTCAATGTGAAATCACTCAATGGTAGGTCATGGAAAATAGATTTTTATTCTAGTAGTAATTGGATGCTAGAAAAGTACATAGTATTATGTAAAACATTTTAAATTGTAGAAAGATAAGATTTGTCTCATGTTTGTTTCATAGATCTTAACTCATTTGTTGTTGAAGAAATATTTTAGGATTATAGGGTGCATAGGGATGAAATTTATTCAAAGAAGGAGAGATTAATGGTCCATCTTCATGTATTGTCACAAAATGCCAAGAGCTATAATAATCCATAAGATAATGATACTCATGCTAGTTAGTTTGCATGAGCTCTAAAGAAGGTGATATTCTCCTGTTGTTTGATTAATAGCTTTTTTCATTTGAAGTTGCATTTGGAAACTCATTGTCAAAAGTATCTTGAACTGGAATATTTAGTTAATCCACTTGATTTACTGCTATCATGCATGTACATGCACATGCACATATGGGGTCGTGTTTACTGTCACAATCACAGTCATCTCCATGCTAACGCTGGGAAGCCTCCAAGTCTATTTGAATTCTGCAACTTATTACAGAACTAAAATAAAACCAGGTGATTTAAAATAATGTTATGGTCATGTAGGTTCCTTTTCTTGTATGGTCAAGTATCATCCCTGAAAATTATTGTGAGCTGAGCTTGAACGTTTTCAGACCTTGCGGCTAAGCGAAAACTGAGTCATATTGGTTAGATTCTTCATGTGCTAGTGGAATACCGAGGTAATTAACTTTATAAGTAATGTGGTTAAGTTCTCAAATGAAAATGGGTGGGTGAGTGGAATCCACATGAGTCTCTTAGCAATGGATTCCATACTTGTTGTGCTTATCATGATCATGCATGCAGGGAATGGCATGATATGTTGTAGGTGACTGTAGGCAGGGATGTAAACTCATATAGTATAGGTTATACATTTGCATGGCTTGTACCCTCAAAGGACAGGACATGACACAAGCTTTGATACACTACATCAAAACATTTGGATCAGCAGGAAGGTTAGTTAATTATTTAGTTTAAATGGTTTTAAATTTGAGCATCTTCTACACTGGATTACAAATACATTCAAGTTGAGAATAATATTATACTGCAACTATAGTGAATCCGATTAGAAGTTTATTTATTTTTCTAGATGATTTATGTTAGTTTGTAGTAAAATATATATTTTTGTATAAAAATAAAAAATTTCAAAAAAGTTTGCTTTGTAGGTCAATTGCACTCTTTGAAATATTATCTTCAACATGTAACCATGGACTCAGTTAGCTCCCCAAAATATTTAGATATTATGATTAATATCAAATAGAGGTCCTTTTAGATACAGAAAAAACTTTACCCTAGGAATAGTTTTCCACCGTCTTCTAATCAAAGGCTATTTCTAAAGTACTTCAGCAAATTATGTTGATTGGTAGTTAAGGGAAAGAAATAGAGGGTAAGAATTTAATTTCTAGATTTAGAAGAAGCGGCCTCTCACTTCAGCATTCATGTTCCTAAGCACACATTGTGGTCCATTCAAATGAGTTTCAACTGCTTCTGCATGACCTCCACATTTGATTTCTATCAAAGAAGCCGGTAAATTTCCCACTTTCACTTGGAAATCCTTTGGCAGTCTTGTTTCCACTATCAAGGATTTGGATTAACACCATTGCCTGCTGCATTTGGATGCGCCATTTATCTTATATGAGAAACCTTTTTGGGAAGAGTAGCTACTATTTTTGGACATGGGTGAGTAAATATGGTTGTGCTCACTTTAAAATGTTATAGCCACGCTTGGATTCATGCTAAAGTGAGTGATTGAGCCACTATCACTAAATTCACTTCCTTTTAATTATCAAGTGTGATGAACTTCATGTCTCTAACTAACTAGCCAAAGAATTTTCTTGATATGAAACACAATTACCAAATAGATCTCCAATATTTGGTAGCTGAATAGTAATTGCCCAAGCTAAGCACATATTTTCATTGCTTTCACCACAAGGTTCTCATCTTTCTCCATCAAATATTTCTGTAATTATTTATTTTGGATGATTTTGAATTTTGTTGTTGACTAGGCAATACACAAGTTTGTTTAAATTCCCTAAACATGATTGACACTAGCCTTTTCAAACAAGTCAAGGATGTGATTAGTCTCTGGTATCTCGTCCTTCATTTTTAATCGGCAGTTGTTGCAGCTCATTTTAACCACCTTTGAAATAACTCCATTTCTAAAATTTGTAATTCAACATTTTCTATACTTAATAAATTTTAGGATCACATAGTACCATGCAAAGAGTAAAATGTTAATGACTCATAAATGTTGAAAATATTCCTTGAGATCACGTGAGATTAACACATTGCGGTGAAACATTAATCCTTCAAACATTACTGTAATAAAAACAAATATCAAATCAATTCCAATCTTGTATCATTACTAAGTGTCAATTTTATGTGTCAAGTGCTAATATAAATTTTTTGAGTGTCAAAAGCATACACAACAATCATTTCCAGCTCTGTAGAAGTCCTATTTTCACTCAAAAATAAAGGTATTTCTGAACTAAGGTTTATTACAATCATTTTTCCAAGATTTAGCATCATTATATAGTGTGTTGATGATTTAAAATTACAGCAATACCCTCTTATTGCAATATGGTTTAAACAATGGCTATTTTGCTTGAATATCATTGTATTTTCATTTAAGGATGTGTCTTCATGTCCTCTTATCATGGGTTTCTTAAAGGAATACGATTAAATATAAAACCTTAAACAAACATAATGGTTGTTGGGGAATGGTGATTGATTTTTACACTCCCATTAAGCCAATTTATTGAGTTTTGTTCAAAATTCCTAGAAAAGGTTTATGGATTTCATAACCTACTTGATCATATATTGTGAACTTATACAATCTATCATCCTTTGCCGACCATTAGATACTCAAAGTTGTGTATTGATCCTTTTATCATTATAGAGGACTCTGTAAGCTAGGTTCCCAAATTCTTAAAGGGTGCTAGCTCAATGGAAGAGTGCCTTCCTTACAAGCAGGAGGTTGGTGGTTTGATTCCTCAACGCCCTAATGATATTATAATATCAGTTAAAAACAACTAAATTAGTAACCAAAAGTAAGAGATAAGTGACCAAACAAAATGACCAAAATTCATATATAAAATTACTAAATACGACTAAATTACTGACCAAAAAATGAGAGATGCAAAACTAGGCATAAAAAAGTATGCAACACATGGCGCTAATGATGAAGCCAAACATGGCGTTGATATGGTAGCAAAATAAGATGTGAAACTAGGCATTAAAAAGGATGCAATATGTGACACTAATGATGAAGCCAAACATGGCATTGATATGGTAGCAAAATAAGGCGTTACTTTGGATGCAAAACATGATGCAAAAAAGGAAGCAAAAATTGATGCAAAAAAGGAAGCAAAAATTGGTGCAAATTTGAAAGCCAAAATTGACACATCTTTGGAAGTAAAACATGGTGCAAAATGGGATGCTAAAGTGGTAGCAAAAATGGATGCAATATTTGATACTAATTTGGATGCTAACATGGTGCTATTAAGGATGCAAATATGGCATTAACAGGGATGTCATTTAAGAAGAAAAAGCAGACACTCGCTAGGAAGCAAAATATGACGCTATTTAGGAAGCGAACTTTGACGTTGTTTAGGAAAAAAAGTTGGATGCTATTCTGGAAGAAAAAAATGGACGCTATTTTGGACGCCATAAATGATGCTATCTAGGAAGCAAAAAGAGATGTTTTTGGGGATGCTTTAAGTTTTTTCCATGACGCGTCCCATTTAGCGTCTAGTTTTACCACACTGTGTAAAAAAAAATTACACTAAAAAGGGACGCTAAATGGGACGCTAATTCTAGGATTTGTTGTAGTGAACAGATCTAATAGATACAATGAATTTATTTATTATATGTTCTTTTTTTTGTTTTTTGTCTGCATATGTAGTTCAATCACACTATGTTCCTACTAGTTCTTGTATGATTTTATACTACAAACGTAACCACTTAACATAGATTTTCTTTGTTTTAGGTTCAATTTAGGTGCTTTCTCTGATGGATGTTGATTGTACCAAATTTTTCTAGGTTCATGACATATTTTTTGGATGGAGAAAATCATAGCAAGATGGAATTCTTGTCAATATCCTACTACTCTCCCACTTCAACAGTGAACCTCATAGTGTCAATATCCTTGGAAAACCTTCAAAAGAATCAAGAGTGGAAGGATAACATAGGGTGATCTCTTTGTCGAAAGAATTTAGGCATGTTTCTTTCTTACATGTCGATTCAAAAATAAACATAGAGACATAACACACTGATAATGAGATAGAATCCTTTCTTAAAGGATTATAGGGGAACATGAGCATCCCGTCTTCCCCTACCTTAATTTTGGTCTCAATTAGGGCAATTTTGAGGTAAAAAATGGGCCCAAAAAATTGTACCATTAAAAATCACTTTATAAGAACCAATAGGATTCATGATAATGATGTCAACGGTAAAGGTAAAATTTGTTAAAAAAAATGGAGGGAGAAAGAAAAAACTACTTTTTCTTATCGTATTTTTGACATATCTCCTTATCGATTCACCCAAATTTAAATTTTGGGGACTCGTTGGATGCATAATTTTATTTCACATCCAAACCATACCCACACTGCATACTTCCAAGGTACGGACGACACCCAAAAATGAAAATTTCAATAAAAATGTTTTTTAATATTAAAAAATGTTTTTATTGAAATTTTTAGTTTTGGGTGTCGTGGGTTCCTCGAAAGTATGAAATGTGGGTATGGGTTGGATTTAGAATTAAATTATGCATCCAAGGAGTCCCCAAACTCGAAATTTGGGTGAACCGATAAGGAGATATGCCAAAAATATGATAAAAAAAAATAGTTTTTCTTTTTCCCCTCCAAAATTTAGAACTTTTATTTTATTATTTTCCTTATGAGGCCCATTTTAGACATGAAAACTCCCCTAATGTGAATCTATTTCCATGTCCCAAGGATGCCACACCTATTGACAATAAAGGGGGTGGGGGTTTTCATACCACTTGTCACATCTCCCCCATGTAGAGGATTGGTGCAATAAAGCCCCCAGGCTTGTCTCTCTCCATCCATTTCATTATTGTGACAATAGGAATTACCTACCACATTTGTCTAATTATTCCTCCTGCATGTGATCATTCAAATATCAACAGTTGGTTAATTCTTTTCATGTTATGATTAGGAATTGGAGAAGAAAATTGGGATTACAATCAAGACCAAGTGATTGACTCCCATTCTCAATTAATTTTGAAGATAATTCCAGTAATTGTGATCTTCACGGTGGAAAAGGACAAAGTCAGCGGACTTGTGCATTTTCAAAAGGGTAGTTTAAGAGACAACATGGCCCACTATTGTTGTATGCTACCTATGAGGTGAAATGAAGGGCTTAAAGAAATTTCCACCAGTACAAAATGAGAGATAAGTGACTAGATGACCAAAAAAATTGGTCACCATGGTTTTTTCGAGGGATAAATGACCAAAATTGAGAAATTTTAAGTGAGATAACTAAAAATGACCACGATAAATGACCAATTTGGTCATGGGATAAGAACTAAACTAAAAATGACTAATATAAATGACCAATTTGGTCACGGGATAAGATTTAAACTAAAATGACCACATAACAATTTGTCATTATTTGGTCATTTTTTGTTGTGCCACTCTAAATCCATATACAATGTTAAAATTTAGTAAATTGTAATAATATTGTAGAAGGATTCATATAATATCTAGTTCGGTTCTATAATTATGTAGCAACTCCTAAATTACTGACTAGCGTCAAAGAATTAGGAATATTTGTGAGGTCGTGAATATCAATATAATATGAAAATGTTTCGACGTCGTAGTGAAAATGGCCATCACATGGCACAAAACCTTTAGTCCAATAATAGTGACATGTAAGTTCCCGGCCCATTTCACATAATGGAGCAAGAATTCCAATATAATGTGATACAATATTAATTATGCACAGTGTGAATTAACTTTACATTTGCAATAAAATATTACATCGTGAGCCTCATATTGTACAATGTATTTGGAGTGCCTTGTAATATTACATTTTGAATATAATTAATTAAGGCATAATACTAGCTATATTAGAGGTCTGACATTGTGTCTAGGCTGACTTATGAGGGTGAGTATATTTTTTTGTAGTAACTTGTAAAATATGTTTCACGAACTATCCATGTTAAATATCCATAATATAAATATAGACTAATTAATGTATCAAGTTATGACTCTATATTATAAACTAATAATCAAGGGATATCCTTTTTATACCTTGTTGTAATAACTATATAATATAGAATAATTAATCAGTGTGGTGCTAATTACTATATAATATGATTATATATTAAACTAATATAAGGAATTAATAATTCTTTGAAATAATTATAATATGATTATATATTAAACTAATCTAATGGATTAATAATTCTTT
This sequence comes from Pseudotsuga menziesii, assembly GCA_001517045.1. NCBI lineage: Eukaryota > Viridiplantae > Streptophyta > Pinopsida > Pinales > Pinaceae > Pseudotsuga > Pseudotsuga menziesii. The sequence continues at coordinate 29,159 of LPNX010691403.1, forward strand.
GAAAAAAATTTGTTATGTGCCATTCATGGAATACCATTACAATGGCCAAGGGAAAATGGACAAAGGATTATGGCGCATATTTACAAACCAAAAACATTGGAAATTCATATTGTCCACCACCACGATGTCGACTGAGGACCTCACGACCTTCGATGATGATGAGGATGGAGCTTTGCCAATGTCCATGGCGATGTATAACGATGCCACCACCAATTATGTGGTTAGAGTCGATTTCGCATTGTTCTATTTCAATGGAGTTTCATTACTAGGGTTATAAAACCCTTAATTGATGCCAAATTTATGGATTTGGCGATAGAGGAGGGGGTTTCTCTGGTTCTAAGAGGATATCGGGTGTCACAACTTGGGCGTTAGGGAATTTAATAACTAATTCCAATTGGAAATGTGTTTTTTGTTTTGGAAAGGTTATAAGAGGGAATCGTAGCAATGGAGAGAAACATAGTGATTGACAGAACTTGGAGGCTTTTGCTTCTACAGCAGTGAAGTAAAAATATACCTCAACTTCTCAGGCTAGTACAAATCTTCCTCTCCTTCTTCTTTACATTTCCCTTTGTACTAGCTGAAGTCGAGCAATACCATGTTCTTGTTTCTTTAAACCTATCTTGAAAGTGAGCAAAGTGAAACTGAAATAATCGTTGGTAACCCGTTACGTTATAGCTTACTAATAAATAATTGATTTCCATATTCAAAGTGACACTAAAATAGCGCAAGTAACCCGTTAAGTTATATCTTACGAATAATTGATTGATTTCCTTATTCAAAGTAACATTGAAATAACATAGGTAACCCATTAGGTTATAGCTTAGACATAAATAATTGATTTTCCTATTCGACGGTTTGTAAACTATCAGGATCATCCTGTTGATTATTCCTTTGGATTTCAACCGAGATTTTATTATGTAATATTTGTAAGCATCCCAAACCTCGTATCCACTAAAAATATGAGGTGGTGAAACTTACGTTTACCATTCCATAATAATCATCCTTCCTAAGTAGGGTTTTTCTAGATCCTTTCTGACAGAAGCAAAGTTCCTTCCTAAGTAGGGTTCTTCCAGTTCCTTTATGACATCTGCAACATTCCTTCCTAAGTAGGTTTTTCTATTTAATTTCTAGTAAGGCATTCCCATAAAGGGGTATTTCCATATCTGGGTGTATATCTAGTAGCTTTAAAACCAATTCTCCTATGTGTTAAAGGGTGATTTTCTGTGGATTCAGAATTACATGCATATGCTTGAATTTTGTGCATCAAAACAACTTGTGTTCAGACCTAATGTATGACAAAAGTTGGATCAAGTATGAGCAGCATGTTTCTTAACATTCCAATGAGATCTTCCTCAAAATAATATTTAGGGGACAAATGTCGATGAAGGCTTGCAGAGGAATACAAACATGATTTATACTATGTGTATTTATAGTAGGAAGTGAAGATGGATTTAGAATTTTCACACAAGCATATTTCCAGTGAAGCTAGGTCAGATACACAATTAGTTTTAGTGTCCTACTTACGCTATCTTTTTCTATCCCTGTAATGAGAAAGAATTCATATCTCTTCCCTATGTTAAGTACACTCTTATTGATTACACTCCTGTTGACTTTACTATTTTAGGATTAGTGTAAAATTTTGGGCACATTCCTAAGTATTAGTGTAAAATTAGTGTAAAATTTGGATGATAAGGCATGCCCATAATAAACCACAAGGTTACTAGCTGGTAAGGCATGCCCATAAAGGGGTATTTCTAGATCTAGGTGTGTTTCTAGTAGATTTAAAACCATTTCTCCTATGTGTTCAAGGGTGTTTTTTTGTGGATTCATAATTACATGGATATGATTGAATTTGTTGGTCAAAACAACTTGTATTCGGACCTAATCTATGACATAGGTCCGAATCACATAAATCACATTCCAAATCTATCCAGGAGCTCACGAATTGGCAAAAGCAATTAGGCAAGCTAATAGATGGTGGAAGGACAACTCATACATGCTTTTCATAGGATAAAAGAGTGGAGGATGATGACAACAAAAAACAAGTTAACTTCACCTAGTCAAACTTTCCCAATTGCCTTAAAACTCAGAAAAAGCAAGCAATAAAGCAGAAAAAGCAGGCATGCGCTAGGGAGGCCAGGAATAAAGAAGATTTGATTCCAAGAGGTTTCCCAAGCACTCCATGACTCAAATTTATCATGTTTCACCACTATGGATGTGTGGAGGACAAGTTGCATAAGGTGGAATATGGAAACTAGGAAAATAACACAAAATTTGGATTAATTAATGTCTAAGGTAGCTAACTATGGGTTGATTATTCTAACACCCCCGTTAAGCCTGACTTATGAGTAAAATATCAGAAAATTATAGGGCCTAGAAACAAGGCTTAGTCACCCTTTACATACTGCATGTCCATTTAACCAGGGAAAGAGGCAAAAACCCAGTGGGAAAAATCCTCCCTTAAACATGGACTGTAAAACAAAATTTGGAAATCTTGTCATCACTCATGCTTCACAGCATGATCAGAAACCCCCAACAGTGATTTGAGATTGCTGAATGTCTTCTCACAAAAAACTTTGGTGAAGATATCAGCTACTTGTTCTAAATATGAACAGAAGAGTAGGTGAATGGTGCCATCATGCACAAGCTCTCTGATGTAGTGCATATGGATCTCAATGTGTTTGGTTCTCTGCTTCTGAACTGGATCATTGCAAATTCAAATGGTACTCTGATTATCACAGTAGATAGTAGTTGAGTATTCTGATTCGAAGCCACACTCTCCAAGTAACCCCTGCAACCATAAACATTGAGTTGTTTCATTTACAACTCCTCTGTACTCTGCTTCTGTAGATGAGAGTGAAATGGCACTCTATTTCTTGCTTGACCAGCTGATTGGCCCTTCTATAAGCATGAATTAATATCATGATGTTGACTTTCGATATGTGATGTCACCTGTCCAATCACTGTCAGTAAACCCAATCAAATCAAGATCAGATTTAGATTTATAGAAGATCCTATGTGTCCGTGTTCCCTGAACAAAGTTAAGGATCCTTTTGGCTGCTTTCCAATGGATCTCATGAGGCTGATCCATGTATCTTGAAGCCACACTTACTGAATAATAAATATCAGGTCTAGTATGTGTAAGATACAACAAAAATCCAATCAATTTCCTATACAGTGTATTGTTTACCATATGTGAAGAATCAGCTTCTTCAAGCTTCACTCCTGAAAGGAAAGGAGTCTTGCTTAGCTTGAAATCCTTCATTTTGAATTTGTTTAGCAAATCCAAGGCATACTTGGACTGATTCACTTTGATTCCATCTTTGTTTTGAGCAATCTCGAGCCCCAAGAATTGGCTCAATAGCCCCAAATCTGTCATGGAGAAGGCATGGTTCATTGCATCCTTCAAGGAAGCAATTTCATCCTTTGAGCTTCTTGTAATGAGAAGGTCATCAACATATAAAATAATGATCATTAATGAACCATTAATCATCTTCAAATAGACATTTGGATCTGATTTGTATCGAACAAAATTCAGTGATAGCAGAAAGCTATCAATCTTGGCATACCAAGCCTTGGGGGCTTGCTTAAGCCCATACAATGACTTCTTTAGCCTGCACAAAAGAGATGGGTTAGTAGAAAATACTTGAGGCTGCTGCATGTATATCTCTTCAGTGAGATCTCCATTCAGGAAAGCACACTTCACATCCATGTGATGTACTTCCCATTGCTTTGAAGCTGCAATGGCTAAGGCTAGCCTGATGGAGTCCATCTTTGCCACTGGTGAAAAGGTCTCATTGTAGTCTATGCCATGAACCTGTGAGTAGCCCTTGGATACCAATCTGGCCTTGTACTTCAGAGGTGAACCATCAGCAGCAAATTTGGTTTTGTACACCCACTTACACTGAACTAGCTTCCTCCCTAGGGGAAGATCAACCAGCTCCCAAGTGTTGCTCTTCTGGAGTGAGCTGAACTCTTCCTTCATGGTTGTTTGCCATCTTGGATCTTTTGATGCATCTTCATATGTCTATGGATCTGATTTAATCATCATATAGCACTTCTCTGCAAACATAGGATCTTTCATGCACAGAGCACTCTCAAACTGAGATCTAGTCCTCCTAGGATCATTAGGATTTCCAGCTAGTTCTCCAGTTGCATGAATGGTCTTGGCTGCCCATTTTGGCCTTGTAGGACTGTTAGGATCTACAATAAAATCATCATTATTAGAAATATCAGAATCAGCATGTTCAACTATCTCTTCACTTGCATTCAGAGGTTCTGGTGGTGAAGAGGATTCTCCAACTTCCACTGCTGCTAGGGGTTCTTCTTGAAACTGAACACACCTTTCAATGAAGGCTTTGTTTGTGCTCAAATTGATCAGCTTGTACCATTTTGAATCTTCAGAGTACCCAACAAATAGACACTCTTGGATTTGGTGCTGCAAAGCCTTCCTCTTTTATGTTGGAATTCTAGCCCAAGCCCTTGAGCCAAAAATCCTGAAATGGGTCACGTTTGGCTTGTGCCCACTCCATGCTTCAAAAGGAGTCATACCATCAAGATATTTATGAGGCACACTATTTTGGATATAGGCTGCATAGTTTATAGCTTCGGCCCAGTACTTTGGTGGCAAATTCTTAGTCTCCATCCTGCAGGTTGCCATCTCTTTCAGTGATCTGTTCTTCCTCTCAACAACACCATTCTACTGTGGTGTGTAAGGGATAGAATGCTGCATCTGAATACCAGCATCTGCACAATATTGAATAAACTCAGACTTGACATACTCACCACCATTTTTATATCTGAGGACCTTGAGTTTCCTCCCAGACTGGTTTTCAACCAAAGCCTTAAAGACTTTGAAGAGGCCAAAAACTTCAGACTTATGTTTCAGGAAGTAAACCCAGCAATACCTAGAAAATTCATCTATGAATGTCAATGCATATTTGGCCTGACTCATTGACATATGAAGAAATGGGCCAGTAACATCACTGTGGATCAACTCAAGAGGTGCAAAGGCTCTCTCATGACTAGCTTTCTCAAATTTATGCTGTGGGTGTTTTCCTAGGATGCAACCTTGACAGACTCCTTTGGAAAACTTAATCTTTGGTAACCCTATGACCATTTCTTTTTCACTAAGATCAGAAAGATACTTGTAATTTAGGTGGCCAAATCTTTCATGCCAAAGCTTGCTTGCCTCATTAGCATGAATCAAAAGAGCAGAGGGGTTTGAGTAGGGTAGGAAGTGTGAGAACATGTATACCTTCGAAGTGTGATTTGCAATGACTTTACCACTTGAGATCTCTATGATCTCAACTTCATCAGGAGAGAATATGACCTTCTTTGGAGACCCTGTGTGGGTCATCTGATACACTGATAAGAGGTTAGAGGCAAGACCTGGAACATACAACACATTGCTGAACTTACCATGGTCAAGATCAATCCTCCGTTTGCCCAAACTTTCAGTGAGAGAGTCATCTCCTAGTACTATTGGTGGACCTTTCGACATGTCAAGTGAGGTGAATGCCTCCTTGGTTGAAACCATATGTCTTGAAGCTCTAGAATCAATGATGAAACTAGGTGATCTTGATGTGCCAGCAACCAATGCATGAACTCTCTCTCTATCTTCTGAACTTGATCCTCCTTCCCTCTTCTTTGAGCTGTCTGGAAGGGAGATGCCATTCTTCTCTAGGAGTTGGGTCAGCATGTCAATTTGCTTCTTCATGCAGGAGCTTTCAGAATGATTTCCCTTACTGTAGTATGCGCACTTGTTCACTTCTCCTTTGTTCTTCTTCTTCTGGTAGTTCTTCTTGGAACCTTGAGGCTCCTTCGGAGATTTGTTCTTGTCTCTATTTTGCTCAGGTGGCTTTTTAGCTTTCTTTTTGCTTTTTGAATCCACCCTTGAATCTCCAGCAACCAGAGCTTGGTCTTTGGATGGTTTGATGGCGCCCATCATCACCAATTTATCTTGTTCTTGTGTGAGAGATTCCATGAAATATGCAAGGCTAGGCATTTTCCAGGCTCAAGCTGTCAACTTTGTGGCATAGAAGGTCGAAAAAACACTGAATAGTCAGGTCCAAGCTTTGAGAGTATGGCCAATACCAGCTGATCATCCTTCTTTTTCATCCCACATTGTTTTAGCTACAAAACAAGTGCTTTGAACTTGGAAAAATAGAGTTGCAAGGATTCAAAGCTATTGGGACTCAAGGAGATCAATTCATTTTCAATTTGATGTCCCCTCATCTCATCTGTCTTTCCAAAAAGATCAACAAGCTTCTCCCATACTTCATTCGATGATTTCAATCCATCAAGATGGAAAAGGAGGTCTCTGGATATACTCAGACACAGGAGACCATAGGCCTCATCCCTCCTATTGTGCCATTTTATCTTCTCTGTAGCTGAACTGGGATCTGCTTCTATTGCCATAGTCACTCTGTAGAGGCCTTTCACTCTCAACAGTATCTCCATCTCTTCTTTCCATTCAAAGAAGTTAAATGGAGTCAAGATGATCTTCTGAGATTAATCCATAGCTCAGAAATTGTCCCGTCAGTCAGCAGAATGCTCCCAGTCAATGATGTCGAACCTGCAAAACAAATTGGAAGGAGAGAAATAAATCTACGAAGGCTTTGATACCATGTGTAAATTGAACCCAGGTGTTAGAACACTTACAATCACAACAATTGCCAATTACACATGCAAATTACTCACAAAAGAGACTGAATAATGGAGCTGAACACTAATCTGTATTGAATAAGTGTACAATAGCCAACCATGCAAAGTCATAGGCTGCCACAATAAATAATTACATGATGGATTTGAATGCATGGAGATGCCATTCGAATTTAGTCAAAAGCAGGCTTACTAAATCTAAGCAAATCCCCCATAGGTGCATAAAGCACATTCCAAATCTATCTAGGAGCTCACGAATTGGAAAAAGAAATTAGGCAAGATAATAGATGGTGGAAGGACAACTCATACATGCTTTTCATAGGAGAAAAGAGTGGAGGATGATGAAGACAAAAAACAAGTTAACTTCACCTAGTCAAACTTTCCCAATTGCCTTAAAACTCAGAAAAAGCAGGCAATAAAGCAGAAAAAGAAGACATGTGCTAGGGAGGCCAAGAATAAAGCATATTTGATTCCAAGAGGTTTCCCAAGCGCTCCATGACTCAAATTTAGCAAGTTTGACCACTATGGATGTGTGGAGGACAACTTGCATAAGGTGGAATATGGAAACTAGGCAATTAAGACAAAAATTGGATTAATTAATGTCTAAGGTAGCTAACTATGGGTTGATTATTCTAACACACTCCTGTTGACTTTATTATTTTAGGATTAGTGTGAAATTTTGGGAAGATTCCTATGTATTAGTGTAAAATTTGGCTAGTAAGGCATGCCCATAATCAACCACAAGGTTAGTGGGTGGTAAGGCATACCCATAAAAGGGTATTTCTGGACCTAGCTATATTTATAATAGCTTTAAAACCAATTCTCCTATGTGTTAAATGGTATTTTTCTGTGGATTCAAAATTACATGGATATGCTTGAATTTTGTGGGTCAAAACAACTTGTGTTCAGACCTAATCTATGACAGAAGTTGGATCAAGTATGATCATCTTGTTTCTTAACATTCCAATAAGCTCTGCCTCAAAATAATATTTAAGGGACAAATGTGGATGAGAGCTTGAAGATGAATACAAACATGATTGTTGTTGTGTTTATTTCTAATAGGAAGTGAATATGGAGTTAGCATTGTCACACAAGCATATTTCCAACGAATCTAGGTCAAATACACAATTAATTTTAGTTTCCTAGTTACATTATCTTTTCATATCCCCTATCATGAGAAATACTTCATATCCCTTCCCTATGATGAGTGCACTCCTATTGAATTTGTTATTTCAGGATTAGTGTAAAGCTGTGGGCACATTCCTATGTATTAGTGTAAACTTAGTGTACAAATTTGGGCACAATTACTGCAAAATTTGGCTTGTAAGGCATAGCCATAATCAACCAAAAGGTTACTAGATGGTAAGGCATGCCCATAAAGGGGTAATTCCAGATCTGGATGTAATTCTAGTTGCTTTAAAACCAGTTCTCCTATGTGTTAAAGGGTGTTTTCTGTGGATTCAAAATTACATGGATATGCTTGAATTTTGTGGGTCAAAACAACTTTTTGTTCAGACCTAATGTATGACAGAAGTTGGATCAAGTATGAGCAGCTTGTTTCTTAACATTCCAGTCAGCTCTGCCTAAAAATAATATTTAGGGGACAAATATGGATGAGATCTTGCAGAGGAATATAAACACAATTGTTGTTGTGTGTATTTCTAGTAGGAAGTAAAAATGGACTTAGAATTGTCACACAAGCATATTTCCAACGAATCTAGGTCATATACACAATTAGTTTTAGTGTCCTAGTTATAGTATCTTGGCATATCCCCTGTCATGAGAAAGACTTCATATCCCTTCCCTATGATCAATGTAGTCCTATTGATTGAAATCCTATTGATTTTGTTATTTTAGGATTAGTGTTAATTTTTGGGAACATTCCTATGTATTAGAGTAAAATTAGTATAAAATTTTGGTGATTACTGTAAAGTTTGGATGGTAAGGCATACCCATAATCAAACACAAGTTTACTGGCTAGTAATGCATACCCATAATCGACCACGAGGTTACTAGCTGGTAAGGAATGCCCATAAAGGGGTATTTCTAGATATAGGTGTGTTTCTAGTAGCTTTAAAACCAATTCTTCTATTTGTTAAAGCGTGTTTTCTGTGTATTCAAAATTACATGGATATGCATGAATTTTTCGGGTCAAAAGAACTTGTGTTTAGTCCTAATATATGACAGAAATTGGATCAAGTATGAGAAGCATGTTTCTTAACATTCTAATCAGCTCCGTGTCAAAATAATATTCAAGGGACAAATATGGTTGAGAGCTTGCAGACTCATACAAACATGATTGATGATGTGTGTATTCCCAGTAGGAAGTGAATATGGACTTAGCATTGTCACAGAAGCATATTTCCAACGAAGCTAGGTCATATACACAATTAGTTATAGTGTCCTAGTTACATTATCTTGTCCTATCCCCTGTCATGAGAAAGACTTCCTATCCCTTCCCTATGATGAGTTCACTCCTACTGACTGGACTCCTGTTGACTTTGATATTTAAGGATTAGTGTAAAGTCTTGGGCACATTCCTATGTATTGGTGTAAAATTAGTGTAAAATTTTGGGGATAATTAGTGTAAAATTTGGTTGGTAAGGCATGCCCACAATCAACCACAAGGTTACTGGATGGTAAGGCATGCCCATAAAGGGATATTTCTGGATCTGAGTGTGTTTCTAGTAGCTTTAAAACCAGTTCTCCTATGTGTTAAAGATGATGTTTTTTTGTGGACTCAAAATTACATGGATATGCTTGAATTTTTTGGGTCAAAACAACTTGTGTTCAGACCAAATGTATGACAGAAGTTGGATCAAGTGTGAGAAACCTGTTTCTTAACATTCCAGTCAGCTCTACCTCAAAATAATATTCTGAGGACAAATGTGGATGAGATATTGTAGATGAATACAAACACGATTACTACTATGTGTATTTGCAATAAGAAGTGAAGATGGACTTAGCATTGTCACACAAGCATATTTCCAACAAAGCTAGGTCAAATACACAATTAGTTTTAGTGTCCTACTTACACTAACTTGTCATATCCCCTGTAATGATAAAGTCTTTAATGGACTCTAAAAATTACAATTTTCATAATTTCATTTCATTAATTTCATAGCTCCTCAACCTGCGATTTAGTACATATATCCTTAAAATGACTATCTCTTACTTTATTTTATTAATTAAATCTCATAAATGTAAAATATCTCTAAATCGTTACTTTTGATGTATTAAATGTAATTTCGACAATTATCCTAGCGCAAACACCCAAAATTACAAATGCCCACTCTTCTAATATGTGTTTCGTCGTTTCTTCTAGTACTAAGTTCCACACTAGGCTTAATGATGAATTGGTTCCTTGGTTTGACTTACTTTGGTCTTTTGGTTCTTGATGATCTTGTATATATGCGCATGCAACTTAAAATTTTGGGTTAATGTTAAATCTTTGGTTCACTTATGTTTTAAATTCAAAATGATTTTAAATAAAACTTAATATTAATCATAGCAAATTAAATATGATAAATTAAATAAACCATGTTAATTTAAATGTGAAACACTTATCATTTAAATAAATTAAAATCATAAATTTAATAAATGAGAAATATGGTGTCAGCCTTGGAAATCCACTTAAAATTTTCAAAGAATAAAATACATGGTAATCAAAGCAACCATTTAAATTTGATTAATGGAATATGAACAAATAAGATTTATTTTATGGTATCTAATACATTGCTTTGGATTTTTGTTGTATGCATGTCATGTGGAATCATGGTTCATGTGGAGATAACAAGTTACAGAGATATTAACATATTAAACACTCTCCCAAATCACGCCATTCAATCATAGATCCAGCCAACAAGCAAGCAAACAACGCCATTTTGAAACCGTTTGACACCCATTCCAGTACTCGTTCTAGTACTCAATCCAGCACTCTTGTCATTTGAGCCAGAAAGCAGATTTTGAGCTCAATTTCTGAGCAATTGGTGGAATGAAAACGATTCAAAACCCACTTCATAAACAGCCCCATTTACACCTATTGGTGGGCATATTTCATAATTTCTCAACAGATTGGGAGGAATTCACATCTGATTTGGATGGATTGTTCCAGATTTTGTGCATGACTAGATTTGTAAAATCAATGGTTTGTTGAGCGACAGAGAGTTTTGATGATTCGATTATATCCTTCCCTATTTGTCTTTTCATGTATAAACATATATTAGATCCATTGAGAGGGAGGACTTAGCAAGTGTAATACTCTCTTTTTTCAATAAAATACTGATTTCTTTATGAAATTGTCATTTTTGTGTGATTGATGTATATTGGGTCATGTGACTGTTAGGATATTTAGACACGTAGGAGTTAGTTAAGATCAACTTGTGTAATATATCCATTAGGTAAAGTGTATTTCTTTAGCATGCATTAGTATGCATTTGTAAATGTTCTAATTCGACGGTCACGATATGCTCTAGACATAAAGTGATTCGACGGTTCAACTTCTCTTAGATCATACCTACCATTGATCCATGGCTTAACACCCGATCAGTCCATGATATCTATTTAAAGAGCATGGAGGGTCCTTGGCTAGTTGATCTATTATGAGAAGCTCATGTAACTTTCTTTCTTTTGCATAATAAATTGTTCCAAGTAGCTATTTGGTTGGGGCCGTGGACTGTTTCCCTCTCGAGGGTTTTAACCATGTGACAAACATCGGTGTATTGATCTGTGATCTTTTTGTGTAAAGTGGTTTCTCTATGTGTTCGGTATTTTGGGAGTACCTTGTGTACCCGAACATGGTATTAGAGCGTTTATAAAGAGTCTCTTTTGGTTTTAATCAAGCTCTGGAACCGGTGTTGCTGAAATTTTCTAAGGGTTTTTGGTTCTGGAGTTTCTATGCATTCTTGTCCTGTGGGAGATTTTCCATTGCATCCGAAGTGCCATTTCCATTGGGAAATAGTTTTCATTTCACCAAAACTATTTCCGTTTGTTCCAGAAACACCCATTTCGACAAATCTGAAGGTATAATGTTACAGTGACGGATTTGTTTTTTTTAAATCTCTCATATTTTTTCAGTTTTATTATTAGATCTTTATTATTTTAGTCTCAAACTGTTGCCTTCCCTGGCTACATCGGGTAAGCTAACCAAGATCTAACCCCATTGTGTGGAAAAAAAAAATGTTTTTCGTTTTATTTTGTGGTTTGCAAGGAAAAAAGGCAAGTATGGAGAACAAGAGAGAAGAGTTAAAAAAAAAACCCTTCATATTTCCATTCTTTTACGTACATTTTAAACTTAGCTCACTTAATCTAAAGTTGTTTTATTACTTAATAGGTCTTGAGTTCAAGTCTTTTTAAGCTACTTTTTAGCGCATGCAATTTCTATTTTCAAGTTATTTTATTGTAAAAGTGCATCTCACTTAAATAAAATAAAATAAAAAGTGAGTCACTTAAGTCTTTTAATTTATTACCGCACTATTTAAACTAACATTATTGTAAAAGTGAACATCACTTATTCTACAAAAGTGATTCACTTAAAAGCAACTTTATTGTAAAGTGATTGTCAAAGATTGATCTTGGGAAAATGGAGGTTCTTTTTTTAGTTGGTCAAGTTAATATCTGTCACGTCACTATTGGGGAAATATTCAACATTTTCTTTGATCAAGCATAACTTCATCATCTAGAATCAGTTTTCAGTGCCATTTTTTTTAAAACCATATATTTTTTCGAGCTCTTTGCATCCAAATAGTTAGTTTCTATTATTTAAGCCATTATTTTAAAGTATGGCCACCCCTTTTGATATTATACTTACAAATTCTAACTATTTCTCATGGAAATATCGTATGGAGGATGTTCTGCGAAGTAAGGGACTTTTCAAGATAACCTCGGGGAAAGAAACAGAATAGAATAATGATGATAAAAAAATTAAATGGGAAAATAGATGTGATGCAGCTCATGGATTGATTGGGATGTCAATCTCTACTGATTTGGGATTCCACATATCTGGAATTGATGAACCTGATATAGCTTGGAAAAAGTTGGAATCTGTGTTTAGTAAACACAATGAAATTCGGGGTCATCAACTTGAGAATGAGTTGATTTCCTTGAATCCAAATGATTTTTCATGCATTCAAGATTATTTATCTAATTATAAAACCCATAGAATTTTATGTGCAGAATGCAAGATTAAGAAAGAAGAAAAACAATGTATTTATCATATTCTTTCCAAACTTGGACTTGCATATTATGTGTTTGTATCTACATTATACTCCATGAAAGAATCCTTGACTATAGCTAGCTATCAAGAGCCTAGTCTTGAATCCTTTTGTGATTCTTTAATTAGAGATCAAGATAAGCTCATTCATCTTGGAATAATTAACAATGCAGATACATCTGGGAAAGCCTTATTGTCCCAACAGAAAGAAAAGTCCAAGCCTCCCAAGAAACATAATTTTTTCAATAATAATCCAAACAACAAGGGTCCCAAACCCTCTCAGTCAGCTCCTTCTTTAAAAAATGAAAAAGGATCCAATCCAAAAAGAAAGAAGACTGAGTGTCATTGCATTTTTTGTGGGAAATATAATTATGATGAATCTAATAGTTTCAAGAAGATGGTAGCCTTGGAAGCAGCAATGAAGAAGCACCACATCAGCCTAGATTCGCCTCCAGAATCTGCCTCTCATGGACATGCACTTTGTGCTTCTGGTTACTCTTATACTGCATCTTCTTCTTCTACTTCAAATGAGTGGCTCATTGATTTTGGAGCATCTTATCATATGGCTAAGGATCAAGACATCTTTTCTACTATGCATGAATGTAACACCAAGCAAATATTTGGTGGTGATGATAGATCTCTAAGTGTTGTAGGATATAGAACAGTTCCAGTAGAAAATGGTCATTTCAGTGATGTACTATGTGTTCCAAAAATTTCCTGCAATTTGTTATCAGTCTATCAAATTACTCATTTGGTTGAAGGTAAAACTGTGACGTTTACACCTCACCAAGTTGTAATCAAGGATTTTAAAAATCCTCAAAATGTCCTTGCTACTGGAAGTGTTGGTGATATTACCAGGTTGTAAAAATTTAACAACTTTGGGTCATCACCTTTTTCTTCAGTTTTTGTTGCTCATAGTGATAACTTGAGCAAACTTTGGCATGAACGATTCGGTTACTTAAATTATCACTAATTGAAACAACTATGTAAAGATAATATGGTTACTGGTCTTCCAATGGTATCTTGCAAGGATGGTGTTTGTTCTAGTTTTGTACTCGGAAAACATTATCGAGACAGTTTTGACAAACTTGCCACTTGGCACACCTCGGTTCCCTTGGAGCTTGTGCATAGTGACTTGTGTGGCCCTCTTCCATCTACATCCTTTTCTGGTTTCAAATATTTCTTAACTTTCATTGATGACTACTCCAGACGCACTTGGTTTTACTTTCTAAAACTTAAGAGCGAAGTATTTAACGTGTTCTTGGCCTACAAGGCCCTTGTTGAAAAACAATCTGGTCATCAAATTATTAAGTTAAGATCTAACAATGGAGGAGAATATGTTAACAACAAGTTCACTACTTTCTGCACTTAACAAGGAATCCAACAACAACACACTGTTCCATATACACCACAAAAAAATGCTGTAGCTGAATAGAAGAACCATGCTTTAAAATAAATGGCTAATTGTATGATCTAATCTAAGGGACTAAGTCTTCAATATTAGGTCGAGGCCATAAATTGTTCAAATTACATAGTTAATCGCTCACCCACTAAATTTTTACAAGGTATAACACCAGAATAAGCATGGAGTAAAATTAAACCAGATGTAAGTCACTTTCATGTGTTTGGTTGTGAAGCATGGGCTCACATTCTGGATGAAAAACGAAAAGCATTGCAGCCTAAAAGTGAAACGTGTTGCAGCCTAAAAGTGAAAAGTGCATATTTGTTGGATATTCTAAAGATGTAAAAGGTTATAGACTTCTTCAACCACATTGCCATGATATAATCATTAGAAGAGATGTTAAATTTGATGAAAATATCTTGGCCTGCGAGCCTAACTTGGTGGGTGTGCCATCTTTGGCCAGTGATCCTGATTCGACGATTGTCCCTTCTTCTTCTTCTTCTTCCAACTTACTTGACAGGTTTCCAACTCTAGTTTCTGATGATGACAGTGAGGATGAAAATCCACCTCTACCCGCTCATGTTCCTCCAATTGCACCAGCACCAATGCTTCTTCGATGGGTCCATTCAACATGTGAAGTAGCTGGTGATCTTGTCAGTGATCCTAGAGATCAACGTCGAACATGTTCTCAGTTTCAGTGAGCCTCTTCTCTTTTGGCTTAAGTTTCCAAGAATCACGATCCATAAACTTTTGCAGCAGCTTCAGGAAATCTAGATTGGGATGCAGCTATGGATGAAGAAAATCAATAATCATGATCCAGAAACTTTTGCAGAAGCTTTAGAAAATCCAGATTAGGATGCAGCTATGGATGAAGAATATGGTGAACGATACTTGGGATCTTGTTCCTCTTCGAAAAGAAAGAAAACTTGTCATATGTAAATGGGTCTACAGAACTAAGTATGCATCAGATGGAAGTGTTAAAAGACTTAAGGCAAGATTAGTTACCAAAGGTTTTTCCCAAGTTAAAGGGATTGACTATAATGAAACCTTTGCTCCTATCACAAAAATGAATTCCATCCACCTTGTTCTTTCCCTTACAGCCTTACATAATTGGGAAGTCCATCAAATGGATGTCAAGTTTTCCTTGTTACATGGTGATTTACAGGAGGAAATTTACATGGAACAACCTCCTGGATATGTTTAAGATAACTCTATCCTTGTCTGTCTCCTTAAGAAATCCTTATATGGCCTTAAGCAAGCTCCTAGATCTTGGTATGCCAAAATGGATAGTTTTCTCCTTGACACTAGTTTTTTCTAGATGCCATTCTAACCCCAATGTCTATACCAAGAAAGTAGGAAACCATCTCATCATACTTGTTCTTTATGTTGATTATCTTATCCTTATTGGTAGTGACCCCAAACTTATAACCCATGTGAAATCCAGTCTTAAGCAAAATTTTGAAATGTCAGACTTAGGACATTTGCATTATTCTCTTGGTCTCCAAGTCTTGCAAACCAAAAAATGAATCTTTCTTTCCCAGGCTAAGTATGCGTGTGACCTTCTTCGTCGCTTCCACATGGAAGTTGTAAACGAGCCCCTTCTCCTTTCCAGTCTGGAGTCAAAATTTCTACCACTTGTACTTCCCCTGAAGTAGATGCCACCTTGTATCGTCAGCTAGTTGGTAGTCTTTTATACTTGACTCATTCCTATCCTAACCTTTCCTTTGTCGTTGGTTGTGTTGCCGGTTATATGAAAACTCCTCATGAAAGTCACTGGAAAGCAGCAAAAAGAATACTTTGATATATTCGAGGTACAATTCAATTTGGGATTCATTACAGTACAAGGGGGGAACCTTTTTGGGTTGGTTTCACTAATTCAGATTGGGGCAGCGATCCTGATGATCGAAAGTCTACTGCAGGTTATGCTTTCAGTCTGAGATCTGGACCTATCACTTGGGCTTGTAAGAAATAGCAAGCTCTTGCTCTTTCTTCAGCATAAGCAGAATATCGAGCCATAGTCAATGCCAGTCATGAAGCTTTATGTCTTCGACAAATCCTTTCAGAGTTTGGATTTGAGCAGTAGCAGCCTACTCCACTTTGGTGTGACAATCAAAGTGCCATTAAGCTTTCCAAAGATCCAGTTCTACATCAACACAGCAAACACATTGAGCTACACATGCACTTCATCAGAGATCTTGTTCATGATTGTGTTCTTGAAATGCTCTATTGCCCTACAGATGATCAAGTTGCAGACATCTTCACCAAGTCTCTTACAGAAGCGAAGTTTTCTAAACTTCAATCTATGTTAGGAGTTCAGGAATGTGTCCTTAAGGGGGGATAGGATCTAATGCCTCCTTCCTTCTCCTAATAATGTCACTTTTGTAATCCTTCAATCCTATTCTCTAAGTAGCTATTTGGCTGGGGCCGTGGACTATTTCCCTCTCGAGGGTTTTAACCACGTGACAAACATCGGTGATCTATGATCTTTTTGTGTGAAGTGGTTTCTCTAGGTGTTCATTCTTTTGGGAGTACCCTGTGGACCCGAATAGTGACTAACCTGCTCACAAGAAGGAAGGGCCCCCTTTTTATGAAGTAGTATTATGCAGAAAAGTAGTTCTTTAGAGTATTTTCATTTCATATGTAACTAGTTCAGTTAATGTTTTAGTATTCCTTTTTCCAAACAGAGTTGTGAAGATTTATTTTCTGCAATTTGAATAATAGTGTTTCTATTTCCAAGTTCTAAGTTTGAAAGATAGAAATTGGAATTGTTTATGATTTCAAATTGCTTTGGAATCTATAAGATGGTTAGTCAATGATTGTTTCAGACAATGCTAATTTAGTATGGCTTCGAATCTTTTATTCACATAGATTTATTCCAGTTTTTAAGAGTGAAGATTATTTGATTAATCTTAGAGTATGACCATCTTGTGATGTTTTGATTGGAATATGAATTGATATGTTGATGAAGGGAATGATTTGAATACATTTTATGAGTTTATATATATTTATGAAACATGATCATGAACATTGATTAAGGTTTGATAGATTGTGCAAGAAGCCAGTCGGGTTGTTTGCATTCCTGTCTTCTGGTTGAAAATATTAGTGCAATGATCCTGGTACTTTGAATAGAAACAAGATTTGTGAATAGGTTTAATTGAATTAGTTCAGTTTTCATACCATACAGTGATTTCATTTAAAGTTATTTTCAGATTATATAGTTTGTGAAATTATTTGGATAGATCAAGAATTCATTCCTGTACATACTGTACTGGTGCCTCTAAGTTTACCTTCCCGGATTGATGATTTATGTCAGATATTAATAGTTATATAATTAGCCTAAAACTTTTGGCATCATTGTTGAGGAGATGCTAGAAGTATTGGAGGATAGATCTTGCTTTTTTTTCCGGAGGGTAGGGAGAGGAGGAATAGTAAAGTAAGAGGTAAGAACATGCGCATTTGTTTTAGCATGTTCCTCCAAAGGATTTCTCTCAAGATCAAAAGAATTTTGTAGCATGGGATGAGTGTGAAGATTTCTTTTAATCAAGTATGCATTTTTCTTCAAGCAGTGTGAAATTACTTGTGATGCAAGAGTGTATTTTCCTTCAAGCAGTGTGAATATTCCTTTCAAAGAAAATTGTTCTTTCCTTTCAAGCAATCTAAGTTTCCTTTCAGCATAGAGCAGTTCTTTTCAAGAAGTGTGATTAGCAGGATGTTTATTCATTTATTAGGGTGAGATTATTTTTTATGCTGGTGTTCTTTTTCATTTAGTAGTGAGGAGGTTTTTCTTTCAAAGCAATTTATTTTTCATCTCAACAGTAAGAGGTTCTTTCTTTCAACAATAAAATATTGTTTTCATTCAAGTCTACTTTATTTTCAAGTGAAGTGAAAAATTTATTTGAATTTGGGATTTTAATAGACCTTAGTCACCAAAAACTAATCCATGTACAAGACAAGGATTAGTAGGACTAGCAAAAAACAAATCAGATAATTTGAAAGAAGGATGCTACTCAAATACATCTCTTAGATTTTATCAGAAGGTGGAGATATTTCTGCAAGTCAAGAAGAACAAATCCTAGAAACCATCAAAAGTATCACAGAGGAACAACCTCAAAATAATCATGAAGAAGAAGAAGACATTAAGAAGCCAGGAAATATATTGGGCGCAAGAATTGAAGAATTTTCAATGGGTGCATCACCAGATCTGGTATAGAATCATGTGATGAGCTATCAAATGAATATGGCAGAAGAGTATATGGAGCATAGAAATGGTGAATAATTAGAACATGAGAGACATGATTGCATTGAAGAATGGATGAAGGCAGTTATTACACCAAAGCAACATCTTATCCTTCAGCAGTTCTTCACATCCTACCAAGAAGACCACGTGGTCCTCCATGTTCAGGTATATATTAAAGTATATATTTTAAATCTGAGCATGAATTCATTCATAATCTTGATGCACACATGGATTCATTGGAAACAAATTGTACTTGAAAAGAGACCTTACTTTTCAAGTAGGGTAGGTAGGATAGGGAAGAATAAGCACAATTGTGTAAAACAACTTGTCAGGGATCTAGTGAAGGTTAGTATACTAGATCTTGAATAAAAATGTCTTCTTAAGGTTCATCAACAGATTTATGGAATTACCCTTAGATACTAAATGATTCCTACTATATTCATCACTAATATGGGATATGGCATGCCTAAAGAGGATGATAATTTGTAGTTACAAAATTTTAATGAAACTTGTAATAAAGTTTATTTTTGGGCAAGCAGCAGAAATTTGTTTTGAAAACTTTTTGAAGATATAGATGTCAAGAACAATCATCCTTATTCGTACCATCACTTAGGTAAGAAATATAGAGTAAGACTAAGAATTGATGATTATGAGAAATTTGCGGGGGTGACAGAAAGACTGTACAAGCACAATTTTAAAAAAATTGGCTCATAGTATGGATCCTCAAGGTAATAAAAAAGGTCATATCAAGGTATGGATCTTTTTACTCTTTCTTAAATCTATTAAAAATGAAGGAATTTATATTATTACATGCATATACATGACTATGATTCTATTGTACCTTCCTCTGTCATCACACATTCCATATCATCATTACAACTCACTTATAACTTTATCTTGTATGGGTAGTCCGTTCCTAATGCAATTTCGTTTTACCTGTCGACTTGATCATGAAATGAGATCTTATTGTTGATATAAAAAATCATGATATCCCATCCTTTTATAATCTGAATGAAGTCATCATTCTTTAACATGATTCATTCATGATATATAAAACTGATTTGAAACACTTAAGGATTCGAATGAGTTGTGTCTCGATTCAGTGAGCTATTGCATATGACTGTTGAATCCCTTATATCTGAATTTGTGTGAAGAAGGCCCTAAGGGTAGTCAATCTTATATAATTTGTTGGGAAATTTTGAGCATTCATGGGGAAAGAGAAATACACCATCATGAACCTATGTCCATAGATGAATTAGAACTACTTCCCCAGTATAATGCATGTAAACACAGGTTGGTCGAGGAAGGATGGCACGTTTTCTTTGCAAAGTTTCAAGGATTAAATGATGTAGTGGCTCTTCAAGTTTCTCAGGGGTTCGACAGCAAAAATAAAATAGCACAAGTTGGAGAATTCATGATGTCAGTAAATGAGCAGACTGTTTCAAGAGCTACAAGAATACCGCGTGATGGAGTGAAGTGGTTTAAAAAACAATTCATTGACAATCAATTAACCCTACAATTTCTTAAATTAGAACATCAAGAAGTTGATTGGGAGGATGGAATACCACGGTCATGGATTAAGGATGAATGGAACATTCTTCTGTTTATCTTGTAGAATAACTGACATGTGAGGGCAGGTATGGAACTATATTTTTATATCATATTAAACTAGTGCTTCATTTCACTTTAGACGAGAAAATCAACATCCCCTATTTTATGTTCAAGAATCTAGAAAAGATGTCACAAAAAGTTCATAAGGCCTCTAGAAATCTTCATCCCAGTCTCTATCATTACAGTTTTATCAAATTATTAATTGAGGATGAATTGGCTCTTAGGGGTGATAATTGGGGTAATTTCTTGGACATAAATAGGTTTAATTCAATTCCTGATGAACATAATACTGAACATGAGAATGTAGGGGGTATGGAGGATATCAAACCTAAAAATTTATTTTCTTCATTTACTAAGAAATACTAGAACACAAAATGTAAGAAAGATATGGTCGATACCCCTGTGGTATTAACCCATCGAGTTACATGAAATATGGCAAAGAAATTAGTAGTGGGTCGGTGGTTTTGTGCTCTTCAAAACAATGTAAACCAAATTCATCCAAATATCATTGATTTAGATCATGATAATAAAGAAGAGGGAGCAACATCAAATGTTTTTAGTATTACGGTAAGCTGAAAATAAATTTTCCTGAACATATGAATTCCAGTTCATCAAGAACCAAAACAACCGAATATATGATCTCGTATTGAATAGGAAAACCTTGTAGGAGAATTGAATGATGAATTCTATCTATTAACAAATATTGACAAGAAAAAGTCATCTAGTCTAGACATTCATCCTACAATAAAAAGACAGGAAAGAGAAATCAATAAGTTGAAGGAAGAACTACAAGAACATGTTGTTCTTGACATACATATTAAGGAATAAAATGAAAAGTGAAGGTTTTATAGTAAAAAATCCCAGCACGACAATAACAAATTGCTCTCTAAAAATAAGAAATTGCAGAAGCAGGTGAAGAAATGATATAGATAGGCAAGGAGTTGTGTTGTGCATAACAAAACATTTAGAAGAAAAGGACCTGCATGGCTTGAGGAACGAAGGTGAGTATCAGGATTACATCGAGTGCTGGTTCGAAGAGGTAATGAGGCCACAATACTATTTCTTCCTTCAAAACCTTCTGATGCAGAAGCAAGGTAGTTGGTTGATGCTCCATACTCAGGTAATCATTGCAATAACTTTCTTAGATGGGGATAAAGGTATATTGTTCATCTTACTCCGCACTTGGTTGCATTGGAAGAGCTCATATACTTGAATACAAATATTTTCTTTTTTTCCTTTTTAGGATAGAAAAGTATGTATATAAATAAAAAGTTGCATGTTTAGTTTAAAGATTAATGTAACTTCACTTTTTGTTTTATTTTTCAATAAAAGAACTAATAACAAGACCATGTTAATGACTAAATTAAAACAATTCAACATCCTTATTCATTTTCATGCATGCATATTTCTGATTATAACATTTGCTAAAGGATAACTTTAAATATCATGAGAATTTAACGTTACTTTAAGGTCTATCTATACCTATTGGTCACTTGTGCTTCCTAGACTCATCATCAAATCTTGTTATTTAAGTATCTTTATTAAGTAGTGGCATGAGAGTAAGTGACATTTATACCTATTGGGGAACACTAGCGAACTGTTATATGAAGAGGATAGACTTAGGGACTAGAGGACAACTTTAGGTCAATATCATTTGGCATGAACTATAATTTCAAACTATTATAAATAATGTTACTAATGGGTTAAATCTAATTGATTTATGTGCTTAGTAAACTTAATATACTCTAGTACCAACTTCCTTCCACATACTTTAATATCTTTTGTAAAAAAATTATAGTTACGAGGAAAACCCGTTGGGGTACTAAACAGGCCTACTGGAAGCGGGTCCATGTTGAGTAAAATCATAAATAAGGAAGTTCAGTAAATACAAGAAAACCCAATGGAGTATCAAACAGGCTCATTGACAGCAGGGCTATGCTTGTATGGTACAAAGGTAAACCCATCGGGGTACTAAATAGGCTCACTTGTAGCGGGGTAATGCCAGGTAAAAGAGGCATAGTAAACATATTTCTATGCATATGGATCAATCAAACGAAGACCCTGAGTGCATATATACATGGTTAATCCATTTCATTTGTCATTAGAGAATAGTTGTAAGTCAAACTTAGACCATGTTATCTAATTAGAACTATATCTAGGATATTACTATCCTAGAAGTGGGACTCATAACTGTAGAAATTTAACAATCTCAAAATATGAACTTTATCCTTAATCCTTAAATGACAATAAGTATTTGAAAAATTAATTAGGGATGACTTGTTTCCTATAGGATTTTTGGACTGTCTATACGCTCATGTTTTCTATCTTGGAACACAAGGAAAATTCCCTACATAACTTTTATGGTCTTAATGAGCATGTATGAGATATTTCTAATCTCAAAATCTGTAAGTATTTTTTCCATTCTTATCACTTAGTATTTATCCTTCTTTTTCTAAGAAAAAAATGTTTAGCTTTCTATATTCCTAGAATTACTTGTCGATTATTGTGTTGGCATAAAACAATACAAGCCAATTTCAACTTATTGATGTCCCGAGGACGTGCCATATCTTGGGGGGATGATGGGCTCTAAACATTATTCTTTTCATAATTTTATTTCATTGATTTCATAGCTCCTTCACCTATGATTTAGTACATATATACTTAAAATGACTATCTCTTACTTTATTTTATTAATAAAAGCTCATAAATATAAAATATTTCTAAATCATTACTTTTGGTGTATTAAATGTAATTTCGACAATGATCCTGGTGCAAACGCCCAAAACTACAAATTTCCACTCTTTTCATACTTGTTTCGACACTTCTTCCACTACTAAGTTTCGTACTAGGCTTAATGATGAATTGGTTCCTTGGTTTGACTTACTTTCATCTTCTAGTTCTTCATGATCCTATATATATGTGCATGCAAATTAAAATTTTGGGTTAATGTTAAAGCTTTGGTTAACTTATGTTTTAATTCAAAATGATTTTAAATAAAACTTATTGGCAAATTAAATAAACCATGGCAATTTAAATGTGAAATACTTATAATTTAAATAAATTAAAATCATGGCAATTTAATAAATGAGATATATGGTGTCAGCCTTGGAAATCCACTTAAAATTTTCAAAGTATAAAATACATGGTAATCAAAACAACCATTTAATGTTTAAATTTTATTAATGGAATATGAACAAATAAGATTTATTTTATGGTATCTAATACATTGTTTTGGCTTGTTTTCGGTTTTTGTTGTATGCATGTCACGTGGAATCATGGTTCATGTGGAGATAACAGGTTACAGAGATATTAACAAATTAAACACTCACCCAAATCATGTCATTCAATCATAGATCTAGCCAACAAGCAAGAAAACAACTCCATTCGGAAAGCGTCTAACACCCGTTCTAGTACTCAATCCAGCACTCCAATCATTTAAGCCGGGAACCATATTTCGAGCTCAATTTCTAAGCAATCAATGGGAAATTATTGAAAACGGTTCAAAACCCACTTCATAAACGACCCCATTTACCCCTAATCACGGGAATATTGCATATTTTTTTAACAGATTGGGAGGAATTCGCATTTGATTTGTATTGACTGTTTTGTATTTTGTGCATGACTAGATTTGTAAAATCAATGGTTTGTTGAGCGACACAGAGTTTTGATTATTAGATTATATCCTTCCCTAATTGTCTTTTGCTATATAAATATATATCAGATCCATTGAGACGGGGGACTTAGCAAGTGTAATACTCGTTTTTTTCAATAAAATATAGAATTCTTTATGAAATTGTCATTTTTGTGTGATTGATGTAAATTGGGTCATGTGACTCACCTGCTCTCAAGAAGACAGGGCCTTCTTTTTATGAAGAAGTGTTATGCAGACAAGTAGTTCTTTAGAGTATTTTCATTTCATATGTAACTAGTTCAGTTAATGTTTCAATGTTCCTTTTTCCAAACAAAGTTGTGAAGATTTATTTTCTACAATTTAAAGAATAATGTTTCTATTTCCAAGTTCTGAGTTTGAAAGATAGAAAGTGGATTCTTTTATGATTTCAAATTACTTTGGCACCTATAATATGGTTAGACAATGATTGTTTTAGACAATTCTAGTTCAATGTGGCTTCGAATCTTGTATTCACGTAGATTTATTCCAATTTTCAAGACTGAAGATTATTTGATTCTAATCTCAGAGTATGACAGTCTTGTGAAGTTCAGATTGGAATATGAACAGATATGTTGATGAAGGGAATGATTTGAATACATTTCTGAGTTGATATATATTTATGAAATATGATCATGAACATTGATTAAGGTTTGATGGATTGTGCAAGAAGTCGGAAAATTTGTCTACATTCTTGTCTTCTGGTTGAAAAGATTAGTGCAATGAGCCTCGTACTTTGAATAGAAACAATATTGGTGAATAGGTTTAATTGAATCTGTTAAGTTTTCATACCATAGTGTGATTTCATTTGAATTTACTTTCATATTATATAGTTTGTGAAATTCTTTGGATAGATCAAGAATCCATTCATGTACATACAGTACTGGTGCCTCCACATTTACCTTCCTCCTTTGATGATTTATGTTATATAATAATAGTTATATAAATTTATGCTAACAGTCTTCATATCCCTTCCCTATGATGTGTTCACTCCTATTGACTTTTATATTTTAGGATTAGTGTAAAATTTTGGGCACATTCCTATGATTTAGTGTAAAAGCTTGGACATAGTTAGTGTAAAACTTTTGGCACATTCCTATGTACCCACAGCATGGCCCCATAGGGAATCCTTGGCTACATCATAACACTCTACAACAGCTGAAATATTAGCTTCCAAATATATAGTTTTTGGTCCCTGTAAGAAACTAGAAATGCTTTTAGGTTTGTCTTTAAAGGTGTCTATGAAAGGAAACTAGAGTTTGGGAAAGGTCTATCAACTATGATCTAGGAAGTGATATGATTTAAAATGGTTGGGATGTTGGTGAATGATGGGTCCTAAAGTATTATATAGGGAAATGAAAAGTTGTTTCCATGCACTGTCCTTACTATATAGAAACCTCGTAAACCTTTTTCAATGGAAAGTGTAAAAATTAAGTATTAACTAGATTCCCTCTTTCTCTCTAGGAATCGGTTTTGATATTGCATTTCAATTCAATATTAGATAGATGAAAAGAGTATAAATTAAGATTAACATACTGATGTCATAATTGAATGCAGAAAATTGAAGATGAGTCAACGACCAGTTTTGTCAACAAATGAATACCATGCACATGATGAGAGAATAACCAATGAGAATATCTTGGAGAAATATGCATGCCCATGTAAAAATTGTCTCAATGGGAAGATGAGAAGAAGACAAGTTATATTTGAACATATGTTGAGATTCGGTCATAGCAGTATAAGCCCTTTCCCTCAAAATAGTTATCCAGATAGTATACCATTGCAAAGCATGAGAGACATAGAGGCACAAAACATAGATGAAGAGGTAACAAATTCAGATGAAGAGGAAACAGTCTTAAATCAAGGACTTGAAATTGACAAAATGATGAATGAGGGTTTTGAGGATGACTGGCACAAATTGATGGAGGATGCTTCAAAACCTATGTATGGTACCTACATGTTAATTCATTTGACAACAATCCTTCTAATTCTTAATTTGCAAATGGTGCATGGTTGGACAAATGCTAGTGTTGATGAGTTATTGGAATTGTTACATCAATTGTTACCACCTAACTCCACATTGTCGAGAAAACAGAGTGCATGTAAAACACAAATTAATAAGCTAGGATTAAGGTATGAGAACATGCACACATGTGTGAATGGTTATGTATTATTTCTCAAAAATCATGCATGTGAGACCGATGTTGATACACATGTGTCACTAGATGTTGATACACATGCAACACTAGTTGTTGATCCACTTACACCACAAGTTGGAGCAACGTCTCCTTATACGCCTATTGCACTATCTATTGATGTTGTATATTCAATAGCCACATCGAGTGATATACTTCCTAGTGGAGAGATATATCATACTCTACTTTCATCATTGTTATTTTACATGGGTATTGAAAGACACTCTACCTCTATTAAAGGAGGTGTTGATGCCTCTAGCTCTAGTGGAAAACCTAATTAGCTATGGTACTCAACATGTATATTGATTGTTGTATCTTTGACTTGAGATGTATATATGACATGTTTATTAAGTTTGATGAGATGTATATTTGACATGTTTATGGATATGTATAATGCTTATGTATATTATGTTTTTTCATATCATATCTAGGGAAAAGTTTAAGGATCCATAATTTTCTTAAAGTGTAGAAACCCGGGTGAATATTACTAATTACTAAATTTGAAACTATAAAATGTTTGGCAATTTTTTTGTAAAAATATTCAAATTTCTAGGGACTATGTATAGTTTTTGACAATTTTTGTGATCTTTAGAGTAAATAAAATTATCCCATAGAATTCAGGAAAATCAAATTAGAAAAAAATGCAAGTTGGTGAATTGTGTTTTTAGAAAAAAACAATGAAAAACATCCATGGGATAAATTTTGCCCCTAAAACTTTCCTTGATCATATTGATGTTGTTGTTGTCAATTGATTTGTATTTGTTTTTAAATTAAATTTGAGACATATCACTAATTTAAATTTATAGTTGCCATATAATGTTTAACCTTAGTTCAATGAATTCAATTCTCGCTAGCTCATTCAGTTAAGGTGTGGGTCTGGTCAATAGAGCGACCCAGGTTCAATTCCCATTAGGGTTGAGCTAATTCGAAGGAGAGACAACAGGATTTGAACCCAAATTCTGACATCAAAATCTGACATCATCCGACATTTTGCACGGATGTGTCGAATAGCAATCAATCAACAGAATGCTGACAACAAAATATTTATATCGCCATCGAATATGCGACACTCGGGCGTCGAATTTCTGACTCTTTTCATGTCAATTATCCGACACTTTCGTGCCAGATCTTCGATGTCGGTGAACCCAAAAATGTCGGTTATTTGACCCCTAATTGTTGGATATCCGACAAGCAGTATAGATTTTTTTATAAAAAAAAATTAAGGTTTACATGATTTTAAATTTTACGGTCCCATACTTTCAACGGTAACTATGTTCAAGGTGTCGAATATCCGACGCATGTCCATTATAAATATAAATTGTTTTAAACATTTTGACATGTTTTTTGTAGAAGCGACGGATGATTACGAAAATTATCTGTTCCTCAATGGACGTTTTCAGGAATTGTTTTATTCTTCAACGAGCGGTTGTGGGAATTTATTTTTTTTCATCGATAGACAGTTTGCCAGGAATTTTTTATTCTTCAACTTCTCTCTGTTTGACAAACCTTGATGCGTGGTTGATCTGTGAAACTTTATTTTTTAACAAAACCAGTTATATTCATTAACAAAGTTTATGACAAAATGTCAAATAGATTAAATATTCCGGATTCAAACGAAGACAGCCGACAATTTCTTGCTAGACTATGGGATGCAGCGAAACGAAGGGGCGATGGAAAATGTTATTGTTTATGTACTCAATGCAGGGGATTTAAGAGGAGAAGAATATTGATCTCAACAGCCACAAAACATTGCAGGGAACATAGACACGCTGAGGGGGGGAACAAATATCATCCATTTGTAGGTTTAGCATTATAAAAATTATTATATTTGCTTTTTGTGGTAATTGTATGTATTATTTTTTTTCATATATTAATGTATATCTATTGATGTTTCCATGTATTTATATTAAAGGAAAGACACCCTATAGCATGTTGTCCAGAGGAAGTGCTTTCAGAACAAGTTCAGGATCAGGATCATGGAGCGTGTATGTTTAATGGAGAACAAGTGAATGATCATATTGAACAAGATGATCATGCCGATGATGTAATTGAAGATGATGGTACAAATACATTGATCCATGATTAATTTAACATTAGAATGGATGACGATGATGTTGATAATGACAAATATGATGACTTTGATGATGTTCACGATATACCTCTTCTCAGTAAGGCATATGAACCCCTTTATGAAGGCTCCAAAACAAATCTTCTCTCTACTATATTGTTGATAATGAACTTGAAGGTTATGAATGGTCTTTCAATCATTGCAATCACATGTATGATAAGGTATCTAATAATTGTATGATCATGATAAATTTTATTTGTATTCCTCTTATAATTGTATTGTTAACTCATTATTGATCATCGTATGGATGAAGCGTGTTTCATTAATATTATTTATTTATTACATTAAAAACTTTTTTTGTAGCTTGATAGCTGAATTTTTGTTACCACCATCAAATATTTTACCTCACACATATCGAGATTTATCTTCCATCATGAAAGAGATTGGAATGCATTATGAAGCAATTCATGCATGCCCCGATGACCATGTTATATATTATAATCAGCATGAATTTGCAACAGAATGTTAGGAATGTCATGTAAGTAGATATCGTACATATAAAGTAACAAAAAAGGTTCCTCAGAAGGTGCTTCATTATATTCCCATCATTCCACGTTTGCAACGACTGTTTAGGTGCAAAAACATAGCCAATTTATGGATTACCATGCCGGGAACAGAAGTCAAGATGATGTTATCCGAATGCCTGCAGATGGTACTGCTTTTAGAGATATTGAGGAAAAGTGGCCTCACTTTAAATAAGAACCACATAATCTTAGGATTTCTTTGGCAGCAGATGGTGTTAATCCATTTGTACAGATGAAATCCATTTACACAGTGTGGCCTATTTTTGTTATCAACAATAACATTCCTCCATGGTTGTCAATAAAGAGGGAGCACATAATGTTGTCGATGATTATTCTAGGTTTTATTGATGAAAACTATTTTATTTATAATGTAGTTGTGGCATATCATTTGTCATAATATGTATCTTAATTTCATATATATATCTATTATTTTACTCTTCTGCATGGTTTATATATCTTAATGGTTCTCATAATGATATATTTTATATGTACTTCAAATTATGAATCAGGTAAGTTCCAAGTCAAAGATATGAATGTATACATCGAACCTCTTATAGATGAGATACTGAAGTTATGGAATGGCATAACTATGTATGACGTATCTAGACCAATACGACAAAGGAAATTTCAATTCCATGCAATGGTTGTATGGACAATACACGATGCCCTTGGGTTAACTTCATTTTGTGGTTTTTAATTTTAAGTTCCACTTTAATTGCATTTAATGATATGGAGTAGTTAGAATATTTTATATATGAATATATTTGACATAGATATTCCATATTTAAATATTGTAGGTCTTCAGACAAAGGGTAAATTTGCATGTCCAGTTTGTGGTCCTAAGATAAAATCTCGTCGTTCAAAAATCTTAAGAAAGGAGGTGTTTGATGAGTATAGGCATTTCCTCTCTAAGACTCACAAGTATAGAACAAATGAAAGAAATATTTTCAATGGGAAGTAGGAGACTACATTAAAACCACGGTGAATGACACCTCACCTTTGGAAGATGCAATACAATAGAAATTGTCATCATGGTACGTATGGATCATCGTAAATGAATTTTTATGTATTTTAATTTTTATTGTGAATTGTTTGTTGTAGTGGCCATATTTGATTTATGGTGTAATTTATTAACTATAAAATAATATTCATGATGTCCATCGTGATCATGAAGGCATTAATGGTCTTCCACGAGGAATGAAAAGTTAACCTATTCAATTCAGCACGTTTCCCTACTATGAGCACCTACAAATTGCTCATTTGTTTGATACAATGCATATTGGAAAGAATGTTACTAAAACCTTATGGCGGCTACTAGAGCTAAGGAGGGAGAAATATAAGGTTGTGAAAGTGTGCAAAGACATTCAAGAAAGCAACCATGCAATGAAAGACGTCATCCAATTTCATACCAACAGAGAACAAGTTAATATAAACTCAATTCCATGGATTTTTACTGAGCAACAAAGAAATGTTGTCAAAGAAGTAATGGGGAAAATTAAATTTCCCACCGGTTTTTGTGCAAACTTGCAGAATATCATAACTAAAAGAGGTGATTTTGCGAGGGTCAAAACACATGATTGGCATGTCTTCATCAAGGTAATTATTATTGTTATGTCCATATAATTTTTTCTTGTTTGTATACTCTTTTTTTAATAAATGATGTGGTTTGTATATTGATACAGTATGTTCTACCTCTCTCTCTCCCAGACAACTTCGACAACAATGTCAAAAACGTTATATATAATATTGGTAAATACATGAGGTAACTAGCGATTACTTGCATGTGCTTAGTGTTTCTTTAATTTTTCGTATAATAATTTATATTTGTTTTTTTTGTGCACTATTTCATCATATATTGTAATTTAATGTTTGTTTTTGTTAAATATCATTATTGGTTTGCATCACTTGTAGATGGTTGACATCTAAATAAATCCATAAAAAAGATATAAAGTATTGGACGAGAGAAATTCCTCGTCTCATGTGTGAAATGCAGAAGCATCTACCATCAACATTTTTCAATGCACAAGAACACTACCTCATACACCAAGTTGAGGAGATTGAGTTGTGTGGACCTGTACACTCAAGGTCCATGTGGATGGTTGAGAGGCACTTGAAATTTATGAAGGGTTTGGTGAGACAATGAGCACATGCAGAGGGTTCTGTGATGGAATTATATACGGTATACCAAAACATGTTGTATGTTAGTGAATATCTTCCTATTTTAGCGTCAAAGCTCAATTTACATCGCATTTGTGATCTGGACTCCAATAACCAATTTGAAGGGGAGCAACTGAAGGGGAAAGGTAGATTGAGGAATCTGAAAGGTAATTATTAGCTAGTGGATTTTTATTATATCCTTCATATTCTAATTGTATTTTCTAGTCATAATTGCTTCAATTAAGAGCATATACGTCTTTGTTCAGGAGATTTACACCTTTCTTTGATTTTAATGGTTATTGTCATTAAATAGTTGGTCGAGAATGGGATGCAATTCATTTATACATCACAAAAAATCTTGACTCGATGAAGGTATGGATTGAACAATGCACACAATAGGGTCATGGAATATCATGGGAAGGTGTGGATTCATTGGTAAAAGAAGCACAATGCAATGGAGATAACAATCTAACAGAAAGGGAAATAAATTTGGCATATGGTGTAAAAAATAAAATGGCAAGCATATAATTAATCAAATATCCCTCTAAATCTTTTATTTTGCAAATTACTTATTGACGTACATGTTATTTTTTTCCATGTATTATTGCATAAGGACTGAATGGTTGTGTAATCTTTTAGTGTATTGCTTATTGCAGGTAAAACACCATAATGCTATGGTCTACAATGGAGGTAGATATCGGATCAAAAAACTAGATGAAACAAAGAAAACATCAGATTCTGGGGTTTAGGCTATCTTTGAGGTTACCAATGTTTCATCTAGAACTGACAGACATCCAAGAGTCTCAGAAAATTGATACTATTGGTATTTGGAAGATATTATACAGTGTGACTTTAAATCCTTTAAGGTAGTTCTATTTCTTGTCAAATGGTATAGGTTATGATTGAATCAATGTGATCCCGATAGAACTATTATTGAACTTGATAATGTATTTACCATGGTAACCACAAGGTTTTTTGAGCTAGGAACAGAACCCTATGTTCTTCCAAGCCAATGTGAACAAGTATTTTACTCAGAGGTTCTAGGTAAAGCAGGTTGGTCATTTGTTGTGAGACACGATCCAAGGGGAAGGCCGGTAAAGTATAACCTAGATGGTGGTAATGAAGAGGGTTTTCTGGAAGAAGAATATGATGACGAAGAGCATGATCAACTTGAGTTAGCTGACGATGATGATCCAACAGAATATGTCCAAGGAATAGTTGAATCATATGATGTAGTAGATAATGCCGATGAAGATTATTTCGACGATGACACGATGAGCATAACTGATGATGATATGGCCAATCCTTACAATGTTGACTATGTATCTGATGATACAGATGATGACATGAATGAAGAAGATGCTGACATGGATGAAGAAGACACTGACATGGATGAAGAAGACGATGAAATATATTGAAAGGTAAATATTTAATTAGAACTATTATTTTATCTTATTTTTAAAAAAATTGTTACTAACATCATCACCATAACCATCATCTTCATCATAGTAAATCGAATTTGCATCATCATCAACATCATCACCGTCATGCGCATCATCATCATCAACATGCGAATCATCTTCATCATCACCTTCTTCCTCATGATGATGATACTCATCATCAACATCATCATCACCGTCTTCCTCATGATGATGATACTCATCATCAACATCATCATCAGCGTCATCATCATCTTCATCATCATCTTCATCATCAACGTCATCATCATCATCCTCATCATCATCATCGTCATCCTCATGATGATGATAATCATCATCATCATCATTGTCATCTTTGACATCAACATCATAATCTTCATCATCATCATCATCATCATCATCGTCATCATCATCAACAACAACATCATCATCATCATCAACGATCATGATCATCATCAACATCACATCTTCATGATCATCATCAACATGGGCATCATCTTCATCATCATCACCGTCTTCCTCATGATGATGATACTCATCATCACCATCATCATCACTATCATCATCATCTTCGTCATCAATGTCATCATCATCATCGTCATCCTCATGATGATGATGATTATCATCATCATCATTGTCATCGTCAACATCAACATCATAATCTTCATCATCATCATCATCAACAACAACAACAACAACAACAACATCATCATCAACATCTTCATCATCATCGTCTTCATCGTCATCATCATCATCATCATGGTCTTCATCATTATTGTCGTCATCATCTTCATCGTTGTCTTCATGATCATCATCAATATGCATATCATCTTCATCATCGTCATCATCATCATCATCATCATCATCATCATCATCATCAACAACATCATCATCATCATCAACATCTTCATCATCATCATCATCATCATCATCATCAGCGTCGTCATCATCATCATCATCAACATCTTCATCATCATCGTCTTCATCGTCGTCATCATCATCATCATGGTCTTCATCATCGTCGTCGTCATCATCCTCATCATGGTCTTCATGATCATCATCAACATGCACATCATCTTCATCATCACCGTATTCCTCATGATGATGATACTCAACATCAACATCCTCATCGTCGTCATCCTCATGATGATGATAATCATCATCATCATCATCAAGATCATCATCATCATCATAATCATGATCATCGTCATAATCATAATCATCATCATCATCATAATCATGATCATCGTCATAATCATAATCATCGTCTTCATCAGCATCATAATCATCGTCTTCATCGTCATCATCATCATCATCATGGTCTTCATCATCATCATCATCATCGTCTTCATGGTCTTCATCGTCATCGTCATCATCATCATGGTCTTCATCATCATCATCGTCATCATCTTCATCATTGTATTCATGATCATCATCAACATGCGGGTCATCTTCATCATCATCATCATCATCATCACTGTCTTCCTCATGATGATGATACTCATCATCAACATCATAATTATCACCATCAACATCATCATCATCATATTCATCATCATCGTCATCATTATCATTGTCATCCTCATGATGATGATAATCATCATCATCATCATTGTCATCATCGACATCATCGTCATCTTCAACATCATCATCAACATCATCATCTTCATCATCATCATCATCATAATCATCATTGATCAACATCATCATCATCTTCATCATCATCATCATCATCATCATCATCATCATCATCATCATCATCATCATCATCATCATAATCATGATCATCATCATAATCATAATCATCGTCTTCATCAGCATCATAATCATCATCATCATCATCATCATCATCATTGTCATTGTCGACATCATCATTGTCATCTTCTTCATCAACATCATAATAATCACCATCATAATCAACATCATCATCATCAACTTCATCATCATCGTCATCATTATCATCATCATCCTCATGATGATGATAATCATCATCATCATCATCATTGTCATCATCGACATCAACATCATAATCTTCATCATCATCATCATCATCATCGTCGTCGTCGTCGTCGTCATCATCATCGTCGTCATCATTTTCATTGTCATCCTCATGATGATGATAATCATCATCATGATCATCATCGTCATCACAATCATAATCATCATCATCATTGTCATCGTTGTCATCAACATCATCATCATCATCAACAACATCATCAACATCATCATCATCATCAACAACATCATCATCATTGTCATCATCGACATGAACATAATAATCATCATCATCAACAACAACATCATCATCATTATCATCATCACCATGCTCACATGCTCAACTTTTCAATCATCCTTCAAAGCTATATTTTCATTTATCCAAGATAGGGATGTGTTGTTATGTAGATGGTTCTTCCCTCATTAATGTGAAGGTTCTTTATT
The DNA here is from genome assembly GCA_001517045.1 of Pseudotsuga menziesii. NCBI lineage: Eukaryota > Viridiplantae > Streptophyta > Pinopsida > Pinales > Pinaceae > Pseudotsuga > Pseudotsuga menziesii. The sequence continues at coordinate 63,832 of LPNX010691403.1, forward strand.
CAAGTTAGGATATAATAAAAATATCCTAATACTATTATGGCAATTTATATAATATAAAATAACATATAATAAAAATAAAATACATATAATATAAAATAATATATAATAAAAATAAAATACATATAATATATAATAATATATAATAAAAAATGACAAGTGTATTTGGACATTGTCGCGACTCGTTGTGGACAGTTCAATGCAATTTGGAGGTTTTTGTGAATTTGGGAGTAGGTCCGGTGGAGCACAGGGTTTAGAATTGGAGCTCACGATTGATAATTAGAGGTCAAGGTTGAGAATTGGAGCTCACCATTGATAATTGGAGCTCACGCTTGACAATTGGAGTTGACAATACAAATTTGGAGCACAGGGTTCACGTTTTGGAGTTCCAGTTTTGGATTTGGAGCTCATGGCTCAACAGGTAAGCATCATGACCTCCTTTTTTTTGGCATGTTGTTAGCCTCCGCACATGAGACTGAAAAGCATGCTTCGAGTGCACTCTAGGCTAGCTTTCCTGTAATGATGACGGCCCCATCTCAAAACAGAGTGCATCCTTGGTCTATCCCGGTCCATCCCATACTCTCAAACAAATTTTATTGATTTGACTCCTGCACGGTATACAGGTTGATCATTGGCCATTAAATTGTATTTTGTTTTCACAGATCACCGTTAAAATTGAAATTTTAATTAATGGTTTAACAGTCGTACATGAATCTCGGCTTCATCCTTCATATCCATGTGCGCAAAACCCTGATTAAGGCCCTCATTATGTCATCAGAGTCTGGGTTGAAGCTTGCACTTCTTTGCTCCATGTGCAGAACCTATGTGACAATGGTTTTTGGGCATCCTGTGACAAGGGTTATTGGGTGACAAGGGTTTTTGTGCACATTGTGATGTTTGCTCCTTTCTGTCGATCTCAAAAATTGGCGGTCCAATATTGACTTGCCCTAAGGGGGAGGGGGCCCTATGCTATATAATTTGATACCATCAACCACTCACTTTGGCAAGATGCAGTGGCACCTCAAACTCATAAATCCGTTTCCCAATAACCAGGGTTGGGGTTTACCATAAGCACCCCAATAGGTCATTCCGTTCCTTAACATGCGGAACCGGAGCCTGGACTTCTGGCCTTAGAAGAGTTAGTTAATGAGTCCCATAGACTTAAGAAAATTATAAACTTAGGATGGTGGAATAGATGGAACGAGGGATACCTTTGTTGATGAAAGCCAAGACCTTGAAAAACACACTAGTTCGGGGACAAATTTTTGGGAACAAACAAGTTGAAATAAGTAGCGACTTTTAAAAAACCAAGGCAAAGCAAACAATTTCATGGTTGGGGTAGTTATACACCTTAACAAGTTGGAGAATACATCAGAGACAACCATTACGGGAAGGGTTACAATTCAATGCCAAAACCCTCAAGGATTGGGGTTAGGAAAATTGGGGTGACAAACTAGGATGCATGCCAAAAGTCCTGGTTCTCTCAAAAGGTTGTTCATCTTGCATCTTAAGAAAGTTGAAGATGCACAATGGGATCTCAAACAGAATTGGTGTATAGGCTCGGCACTAATGGCTCTGAAAATGTGAAGAACTCTGTTTGACAAGAAAAGAGAGAAGTTAGACATCACCCTAATTTGGGTGTAAATTTAAGGTTTTCCCTTTGACTATTGGTCTTTAGATGTTTTCAAGGGCATTAGAAATATTGTGGGGGAGTTTGTTGCGATAGATATGCCATTTAAAAAGGTCGGACAATATGAAATTTTCTTGCATTTTTGTTAGACTAAACAACCATGAGGGTCTAAAGGAGGATATTGAAATTGAGCACAAAAATATTTCTATCATTCAAACATCGAACTATGAGGGGTTTCCAATTAGGTGTTGGCGGTGTCATAAATACAACAATTTACAAGGTTCATCCCAACTAACCATTAGGTATAACTTTAGATCTAGGTCTTCACACGAGGATGTTAAACATATAGTAGAAGGATTGGGACAAAATCCTTAAACCTTGGGAACTGGGAAGTAGAAGGGGTGAATATAAAACCTCCAAAAGGCATAAGAGAAATTCAAATATGATATGGCAGCTGGGAGACAATCCACCTTTGTTAGGGTGCTTAGAGTGGTGAGAACCCTAGCCATGTTTTGTTATAAACAAGAAACTAGAACCTAACCCCTATATCATTGAAGATCATTATAAAATATTAAATTTTTTTCTAGATACCTGTTAATATCATCGTCAAACAAAAATGTCCATGAGGACAGAGTTTAAGAACTCTATTCACATGAACTATATCTCACAAAAAATAACAAGTGTTCAGCCAAGCAATGGTGACGACTCGTGGTATTATGCCTCACAAGTTTGCAATGTTGAAACCCCATGAAACATAATACGAAGAGTCGTCGCCATTATTAGCCAACACTTATTAGCTATTTTAGAGTTAGTGAATTGAAAGTGTCTAAGTCAATGCAAAAAAGAAAGGTAATAAGTTTGACTAAATAAACTATCTTGATAATTGTACCTACATCTTCTACTATTTTTATAATTGTGCCTAATAAACTATTTTGATAACGGGGACGATTCTTGGTATTTTGTTGCACAAGTTTACCATGTTGCAACCTAATGAAACATAATACTAGGAATCGTCCCCATTATTAGCCAACACTTATTAGCTATTTTAGAGTTAGTGAATTGAAAGTGGCTAAGTCAACACAAAAAAGAAAGGTAATAAGTTTGACTACATAAACTATTTCGATAATTGTACCTACATCTTCTTTGATGGGGCTTCATCCAATCAAATTGGAGGTATAGGTGTTCATCTTTTGATCACCCAAGACCACTATTTTTGCTTCAAAATGGGTGTTGGTCTGAGTACAAACACCATATTTGAACTACTTGCTTTATGGACTCTCCTTTATTGTGCTAAATCCATGGTCCTTCCCACTCTGCACATTCATGGTGACTCCACAGCCATCACTAATTGGTTCAATAGAAGATTAGCACTAACTTTTCTTGCACTTGATGGCTGGTGTCAATGTATCTGTGATGTGGAACCTTACTTCATCCAGCTAAAAGCAGTTCACATATTCAAAGAACACAATACTAAGGCTGATAGCTTATCCAAAGAAGCATTAACCTTGGCCTCAGGCCATTTTCAGTTTACTGAATTCACTGATGGTCAATGTACTGATCAGGGTACTTTCCAGCTTTTCTAGCCCTTAGCACTTGAGTCTTTTATGTGTTGTTGCTATTGACATCCTTTGGATGATTGAGGTGGATGATCCCCTCATATTACTGATCTCTCTTATTTATTTCTTCTTTGGATTAGCTACTTCAGTATTAGACTTGAATTCTTAGTCTGTTGAAGGTTAGTGGTGTGAATGTAGTCAAGATTCCTAGATTAGAGGTGTTACCTTTGAATGTTTGTCTAGTATTCCTGTGAAGCTGATCAATTGTATTCCTTAGGGTTTTCGTAGGGTTGAAAATTAGTATGGGAAAACAAGTTAGCGTTGCCTTAGGGTTGAAAATTAATATGGGAAAACAAGCATCATCAAAACAAGCTAAAAGGAATAA
>LPNX010691404.1:0-17329 GCA_001517045.1 Pseudotsuga menziesii
TATATATATACAACTTTAAAGTATCATATCACAACACACCTGTAATCATATTAATTTAACCTAATTAACAAGTAGCAGAACTATTTAAAATAAATTGAAAAAAATTATTTAGACAAGGGTTTCTTTCAGGAAAACCCTAGCTCATATTTCCCGAGCAAATAAGTAAATTTTATAAATTACTCTTTGACTTAGTTACAGTCTTAATTAAAAACAATAATCGAGTTACAAAATATAATAAACAGTAAAATTCTTTATTAACAATCGGTTAGAGAAAACCCTAACATACATAGAGTCACATATACAGTATGCTGCAAAACGAGTCTGAACTTGAAGACAAAACTGTCTTAAAAACTAATGTATTACATTCACAGGCTGTAAGGCTAGAAATTAAAACTAATTACAACACCCAGCACAAGGCCGAGACTACCCAACGATGAAGCGAGGGTTTGTAAACCAAATAGAACCAACAACTTTTAAAAACAAGAAAACCAATTATCTAATGGAAAAACTCGACAAGCTTCCAAGCTCGGGGTTTCACCATCGACAACTCTGTTACAAGCAGGGTAAGAACCCATTCGTTGAACCCATGTCTTATCCGATTGGAGCCACGAGTATTCTAAGACAACCAGCATTATCTTCATCATGAGTGGCAAGAATAGTCTTTAGTTCCTACAAGAAAGCACAATACTGTGCATTAAATTCCAAACTCTTTTACTATTGAAAACCTAACTGTAAATATGAGTTTACTGTTAGTCCTCTTTTTTGATAATAAAAATAAATATTTACCTTATAAAAGAGTAATGAAAAGTCTAGCGACGGGACTGTCACCAACGACAGAGTGTGCATACAAAATCCCAAACCCTACGATGCAGAAGGAGCACAACCAATAGAAGTGAAGCTTAGCTTCTCACCGCAGTTACAGGCCACGGGGAAGGACACATGAAGCTAAAGACAGGCTGCGAACAAGTGCAAACAACCAGTGAACTCTCGCAAGGTAAAACCCACAACTACGAATGCTAGAAACAAGACCGAGCTCAAGAGACTACAATAACATTAACCCAAGCGTTGGAGCAAGATAGAATAGGAGGAACACTCACAGCTACCATGAAACCTTGAAGAGCAGCCCGAAGGCTAGCGTGAACCTTGGAGGGAGAATGACAAGTGATTAGGGTTGCAAGAGTTATATATCTCCAATACACAGATGCGAGGTGACCACGTGCCCTCATATATTTCAAACCATGCGTGGGTCGATTCTAAAGTCCACCTGCGATCATTTATCCAATTATTTAAACAATGATTTATACCAAACATTGCATGAACTATGTTATCACAACGTTAATCTTATATAATTTATACCATAATGTTTATTAGCTCGATTTTGGGCATTTGGGTAAAACATTAATATATAACGTTGACCTAGAGAAAGGTGATAACCACTTAAGCTATTGGTTAATCCCAAAATCGACCATGCTTACTACAAGTAGGCTTAAATACTTGCAAGACAATGTTAAGTATGCATGTTTTATAATCCGAGCTTATCACTTATAAACCAACAACTCGGATGGTTATAATTTATGGAGTTGAATGGAGTTGAATAGCATGGTATTAGATTATAAACATGACTTTTACCAAGTTTGATGTTGATTATAAACTTTCATAGACACTAATTGCTTCTCAACTTGTCAATGCTAGAAGTTTACCATATCTGTGTATGTTGGACTAGATAATTTTGTGAGTATACAAGATAACCTATACTTCTTATAAGGTAGAATTTCATCATGGTAGAAAGATCTACCATAATAACCACTATAGGCATTAACTTGATGTGAGTGAGACATTATGGTAATAATAAAATTACATTGGAATAACCTTACTCAAGTCCATAATCTTTGGAATAATACTGATTGAATTAGATTTAGGAAGTAAGGGCAAACAATATTCCATCTAAAACAATGCAGTTATCTCTTTTACAATAATCAAGCTTATAATATCAAGGATTTTTTACAAGCAGTAAGTTTCCCCACATAATGTAAATAACGATTAGTTCGATACTTTAATAGAAACTACGATCATTGTATGTGATTACAATAGTACATGCAGTACGACGTTGATGAGGAAGCTAATAACCTGTTAGTGAGCAACTAGTTTGTACATATAAGTAACAGGTTGATATTTTTGTTCCATAGCTAGTAAGTTAAAAATAAAATCGAATTGTTTATTCTATGGAGAATCTTTAGTATCAGTATTGATAGAAGCTCTTTCTTGAATAACAAACAATAGTACAAATAAGTATAACATTTGCAAGATAAGTATGTTAAAATAGAAATGAATGTGCGATAAAGAATACGAGCTTAGAATTCACAGTAAATATCGTTGGTGTCGCTAAGCTGGATAAAGAAAGGAACCCGTTTATCTGAACTCTGCTCACAAGAGAAAACTAGAAAAGATAAACATACTTTGCCTTATTGAAGTTGCTTGAAAAATTATCTGCTTATTTTTACTAGCATGTTATTTTGCAAACAGAAACACTTCTTGATACTTTATGAATTTAAAACGTCTATTTAATTGATCGTACCTGTGAACCTGTAAAAACCAACAATCTGTCTGCATTAGCATAAATGCTAAGTAATCCCAGGATTCAAAGTTAGATTCCACCTACTTGCCATAAAGTAGATTCATTAGTAAACTAAAAGAAAACAATATGCAAGTAAATCTTATTCACGTTACGAAAAAAATGAAGTTGTTTTAGTTAACATAATTTGAAGATGTGTAATACTAATTGTTGGACTGTTTTTTTTTCTACTAACCATTAGCGGTTAGTAAACCGCATATTCAACATTTTATATTATCTCAAAATTTTAAATTTTTGTGAAAATTTGGGGTTTTGACACCTAGTGTCATCCCAATATCTATTTGAATCTTTTAAACCAATAACATGTTCATACAATTTTCTAGCCATTCTATGATGTAGCATTGTGATTCTTCATAGTATTTTAGTTGATGTATTTGGAAAAGAAACCATGGAAACATGCTTGGGAAAATAGTATCGTTAAATGGTTAGTATCAAAATGAATTTCTTTATAATTAATTTTTTCCATCATATAACATCGTAACATCCACACTTGGATGCGGTGTAGGAAGTGATAATTGATATGATGGAGGTCCTTGTTTATGCTCCATTACTTTCGATCATGGAAATCTATAGAAATGGTTTCAAGTGATCATGAGAGATCATGAACTAGGAAACCTACAAATAGTGGCTTATTGTTCCTCTCAACTATAATCATTTTATGACCAAGATCTAATAGAATTACCAATGACCAAGATCTTTATTAATTAATGCTTATCCACAATGAGTCATGATTCTGTCTAATAGAGAGCTTATTTAAATATCTAAATTCTATGAATAGTTTAGTCAAGTATTGTTCATTATAATTTTATATTTAATTGATATAATTTAAAAAAATCAATAAGCAAAAATAATGTATTAAAAAAATATTCAATTTAATATATTTCATTTCTTATTCAAAATATAGATTCATTATGTTGTCAAAATATCGTTACAAATACATTAATTTTAAAATTTTAATACACTTGTAATAATAAAATATGCGATCATTAAGTTACATTTATCGTTACATTATATATATATTCTCTTATATTTGGAATATTTATAAGTTTTTATGTTTTTCACCCATCATTAAAAAAAATTTAATATGTTGGAGTCATAAGGAACATAAATAAATATCATATGTTACTCTACATATTTTGACCCACCAATTATTAGATCCATATATCCATATCAATCGAGTTATCACAAAATTAATTATTGTGACTTAATCCTCATTTATCAATATCTATATTCATTTTGTACTTGGTTATACTTGTATATTTGTGGATCCATCGCCATTTGAATTGTGAAATATTCATATCATATAATTAAATGAGACAATCAAATATAGTGTTTGATAATTAGATATATAATAATAATAATAATAATAATAATCTATTTTTAAGGTCACCGCCAAGCGAGACACCAAATTAGTGTATGAGACCCCCTTGTTTGTGGGACAAGGGAACCCCCTCTGCGCAGCGATTTAATTGCTAAAGTCTACAGAGGTGTACACACACTACCCCCTCTGGATTTGAACTCGTGACCTCCTAAGAGGAAACACATGCTCTTAACCATTAGGCCCTATTAGAAATCGAATATAATATACGCCATTTTATTAGCCATCAAAATATAAAATACACGGCATCAAAACTGATGGAAACCACCATATCACCAAGTATTTATCTTCCACGTATGCAATGAGGAAGGAATATTATAGACCAAAGTACGATTAAATTATTTAAAAAATGGTGATAAGAAGCAATATGGTATATTAATATAAAATAAGTATATTATATACCGCTACAACTAGAAATGAAATGACATCTTAATTACACGTAAATACAAGAGCCGTATGCGATAATGTACCTGACATAGAATGAAAAAGAATTTGAAGTGGCCATGGAAACCGTTGAGGACGAGTAAATTTATCTACATACTCAAATTGATTCCTAGTTGTCGAGCATCAATGAATTTGATGATGTCGAATGAAACATAACCATTGGAAAGCATAAGCAATATTGTGGGGCCTATTGAAGATGGTGAAATTCTAAGAAAAGCCACAAACACTGAAATTCTAACAACAAATACTACAATGCACCCATCTAAAGCCAAGTTGCTTGCAGTTGTCAAGTACACGAATGGACCATAAGCAAAAAATAAGTTAATACTCCCTTATGAAATTTGAGCCTTAGCACAATTATAGGGAAGTGAAATCCTATCTTATCGGTGATCTTGTGGTGTACTGACTGAAAAAATATTTGAACTATAGCAAAAACATCAATTGACCTCAACCATCGAGGTTTCCCGACTCATCCAGATTCCATGCATGCCAGTGCATCGAACATATCACAATTCAATCATGCTATATACAAGGCTGATATCGCCTGCCATATTCATCAACTCGGCTAGATTATTTCATATCGATGATTTCTTGCGCTTCATGTACCTTCCTTTCCTGTCACACTTGAAAAACCATCAGAGTACATGCTACATAACTTTTGTAAAAAACATTATGCAACTTTAATCCTTACAGATAAATTTACATGATTTTTCATGCACAATTCAAAACATAATATAACTACAGACACAATTGCCTAAATGTCGAAATTATTTTCATAATCATAATTTACTCAAAAATATGTCAGGTAATCCTTCTTAGGTCATAAGTTTGACGTCATCTTGTACCTTCAAAACTACCACTATATTTTCTATGTCATGTTTCCTCATGCATATGTCTTTATAGTCTCTGAGCAATTTATAAACATGCAATCTTCTTTTTCATTGTGTTTGAAAATATCATAAGGTTTATGTTTTTTGTATGCTTCCTTTATGATTTACGATGCAATTGTTTATGTGATCATAAATGTAGTGATAAGAAGTTACCACCAATAGTACTTAAATTCATGTATCCCCATTTATTCTTTAATTTTGAGAACTATTGAGGAACTTTTAAAACTTAGGTCAACAATCCTTATCATCAAATGTTTTGAGTTCTAATTCATTAAAGAGCATAAAATGATATTAAAAAATGCATAGAAAACTTGATTTAATCCTTGGTAAATAACATGATTTTCTTCAACCTTGTCACTTGCATATAGTCTTATCCATACTTTTTACTTATACATTTTTTTTCCAAACTAAGAGTATGGCTTACCTTATGACGTTATTAGTTTTGTACACTATATTGTACATCCACACACTTTTTGTAAGATCTCATTTTGGATTTAACTATTAAATGTAAAAAGTATAATTACAAAATAGACATATATACACCATATATATTTAAATTTGTCTTATAATAATAACATAATCACCTTTGAATATTTATGCAACACAAGTTCAACCATAACCTTAAGTCAATTATAAATAACCTTGCATGAAAGAACTGTTTTATCTTGTGTAAACCCACAATCATCTCCAACATGCATGAACAATGCTAGCGCTCCACCAAAGGTTGTTAGATTGGCATGAAGAGGTTAAACATGTGTGGATCACCTCCATTTCCCCAAGGGAAGGGAATCCCATATAGGAATCTTCAAACACCAACATACACATGACATCTTCAGACACCAACATACGCATGACATCTTCCACTAAGGAGATCTTCAAGTGCGTAGTATAATGACATCAAGCATCAGGTTACTCCACCTCCATGATGATCAACACATCATTATCATAATTGAACCTTATAAAACCATACCAACACCCCTTTTAATTTATCACTACACCCATGAATAAATTATTTTAACACTTGCCTAAGTTAATGGGTTCCCACTCTATGAAATGCACTAAACTGTTTATTGTTATGTCAAAACACTCCAAGCATGCCAAAATTGTCAAGAAAGGGAGAGAAATACGACATCAAGATATCATAGGTTAAGAACATGCCATCTATCCATCAAAATACAATGATTATACCTCATCCAACAACTGCTAGCAGTAACCACAACATCAAAAGAGAGCAACATCCTTAAGCCAAAGCTTACATATACCCCAATCCATCAAATGAAACACCCTACAATCTTGATCTTTGTGATCAAACTCACAAATACAATCCTCATACAATATGAGGGATAATAATATCAACATATAACATGTATTATATCACCCTTAGTGGAAGTTATGGTGGTTTTAACCATCTAACCATTGCATATCACGAATTGTATATTTCATTTGATTATGTGTCATGACTCATAACATTAATATTAAATCAACGCATGTTTGTATGATGCCATTGTAACAACATTTACACTTCCCAATATGCATCAAATGGATTATGTTCAAACAATTTCAACCATAATGCTATATGCAGTGAACAGATTGCAACCAAAAGATTCCAGCGGGTCAAAGTTGTGGCGAAGTTAAATCTTACCCACCCTAATTTCAGTATAAAAAGGAGTTATACCAATTTGAATCTGATGTGGATTTTTAATCTACGTATACGTATGAGGATTCAACTAAATATATACCAATATACATCAATTTACAACCAAAGTTGATTCAACGAATCATGAGTAAGCATATGCTTATTTCTCGTCAGCAGATGCCAATATTTATATTATATTGAAACCAATCCCAATTTAGCGAAAGTGCACTACTTCATACTTTAAGTAGTTCCATCAACTAAGTCTTCATTAGCGGAAGCTTATTTATCCAATCCCAATCCCAAGTTAGCTGATGTGAATTCTAAGTTAGCCGAGAAAAATCCCAGTTCTTCTAAGTAAAATGATGATAATTCTGAGTCTGTGGATATCAATATCCCGACTTAAGATGCAAGGGCAGAGTGAAGGATCCCGAAATCAAGATCCCCACTTATCAATAAAAAATGTTCTTAAGTAAACATTGATCGGAGAATGAAACCCCATGAATGGAGTCTCTGGAGTCTAACACCCAACAAAAAGCGGGAATCGATGTTGTTAAGTAGATATATTTTCCACCAAGTGGATCAAGATAGAAAACTGATTGGTGTTTATTTTATTAGCAGACACATTATTTAATCTAAATGTATTCTCAATAAATAATCTATCATGTACAAAATATAAACATTAAAATATTATTCAAGAAATGATATGATTTAAATATATTTCCACAATTTTATTGTGTACATATTTAAATACAAAATTGTAACAGTATCTCTGCGTTGTAACAATATCCCTGCGAATCTAAAATATAATAAACAACAATAAAAGACAGATCTGTATCTTTTTTAATAAAAGACATATCTATAGAAGAATGAGGAAAGAAAACTATAGAAAACTATGAGCCCTTGGGTTTGAGAATATGAACCATGCTCTGATACCATGTGTAATGAATCTCCATTGGGTCTGACCAAAGAAACTAATATTCATGCATATAAATAAATCTATATCTGATCAAGAAGTTAAGAATGTATATATTTTAATTCGTTACAAAATAGGTAAGGATATACGACATTAACGAATCGTAAACCATTCCACATACATCTATTAAATTAAACTATTCCATTTTCATGCGCAACATTTAACAAATTCAAATAACTTTAAAATACATATTCATATTGCTAGCCATTGATGTTTGAGGGTGAGGTCAAAGGTTGTTTTCTCATCTCTCCACTGCCGTTGTTGTCATTGGATTTCTAATCATGCTGGATCCACCGATTTCCTCCCTACCATACCATGATGGGTACTCTCCTTCCCCTGGGACCCCTGAGCTCGACGGGGCTGAAAATGCCTTGCTAGAAATGGAAGTAGGATGCCAGGATGCTGCTGGGGGGGATCCCAACCTCACTCATGTGGTACTGAACCACACTCTTCTACAGTCGCTTAATAGCCACCAAATTGGTACGGGCTCCAACTATGGTAGGACTGAAGAAGAAGATGATAAATATTCCCCCGTTCTTCCTTTCCTTTAGCTTTATGCATCCTATGCATCACTTTCAATTAACTCTTTAGCTTACTTTAATTAATTAATTAATTGTATTCACCCACCCACTTTTTAGTTATCTTTAGTTCTCTGTTTCTTTTCCAATTAGTTAGGATTTCACTTAAGTTCAAGTTCCTTAATTTACTCTGTTAACTGATTTCTTAATTTCAGTTTATTTATCCTTATTTATTTATTTATTTATCATTTATCATTTTATTTATTTAGTATTTACTTAAAGTTATTTATGATCAATTTTTTATTTCCCGTAATTAAAATAGATGTTGATTACCGCTGCATTCTCGTCGTGACCATAATTATCAAGGAGATATTCTCCAAGCATGCCCTTCTGGTAACTCCCACAAGTGGGGAGTTGTTTATGACAACTGAGCCAATGTTACCTTAGTTTTCCTACACTCGGGAGAGCCAGGTGGTTCATGGGGAATAAGGTTGAATCCTTATTGCACGCCCCTAGTAAGAATATTTTCTAGTGACTGACATATGACCTACCCTCATGACACACACTTCTAATGAACGGGAGTTTTCCTCACTTTATTCAAAGTTCATCGCACCGTCCAATTTTCTAACCTTACAAGTATAATTTTTCAGCCCCGTCACCTGATGTGGATCGATTGGAATTCACAATCCCATCATTTGCACCGAAAACAACCCATGCATCAAATCTCATAAATAATATTTCAACTAAAACAAAAACATCAACCGACCTCAGCTATCGATGTTTTCCAACTCATCCAGAGTCCATGTATGCTAGTTAATCAAACATATCACAATTCAATCATGCTATATACAAGATTAATATAACATGCCATAGTCGTTGACTCATCTAGAGTCTTTGCATATCGATGTTTTCTTGTGTTTCATGTACCTGCCTTTCCTGTCACACTTGACAGACCTTCAAAGTACATGCTAGATCATTTTTTTCAAAACATTACACAACTTTAATCCTTGCTGATAAATTTACATGACTTTTCATTCACAATTAAAATCATAATATAACCGCATACATAATTTCCCAAATGTCGGAATTGTTTTCATAATCATAATTTATTCAACAATATCTTAGATAATCCTTCTTAGTTCATATCTCATTAATAATTCATTTCTTCACACAAGTCTAGTTCATCTGAAACCATATGCCCTCAAAATATGTCCATACAAAGTTTTAGCTCCAAAAATAATAAATAGTTGGGTCATTCGTCATAGAATTTTCTCGAATAAGAGTTATTATTATGTCAAGAGTCAGGGTAAAAACAGGTTGTTACAAATACAAAGAAATCAGTCTAGTACAACATATTTGAATAATTTCATAAAGTAATCACAAAGAAAGGGGGTACTCCACTAGAGACCTAGATTGAAGAAGTTGAAAAGACCTATATCAACTGCCAAAGACTTGCACTAAACAACCTATGGTATAAGCGTCAGAAGTACATGAAGAGGAACCACAGGATAAATATGGCAAGTTTATTGTCAAGACTACCCCACAAGATGAGAAGATCTCTCCTCAATGAAGTCTCAAAGTAGAGACATGTGGTTGGACTACCAACGATGTCAAGCAAATCAAATCCAATATCGTGGTAGAGAACATCCTTTCGAAGGATAACCTCCATCACTTGGGTGAGCTTCGCTTGGTGCTCCATATTAGACCCGATACATGGTTGGTCCAAATATCAACAACTACAAGTACAAGTAATTTGTAGGGATTGCAAATTTAGTCAACAAGTGAAAGTCATAGAAACTTGCATCTTAATCCTTTAGTAATGTCACCAGTATACATCGCTAATAAGTCATATACAATGCCACTACCCTACAATGAGCTAGACTTACATTATGTGCCAAGTCGAGAGATTGATTATTTCATGACGAATATCATAGCTGGAATGAGGAACAAGCATATGGAGTCGGGTCAGTACTACACTAATTTAAATCAAGTACAGAGAGAAGTGGCATGAATAAGAAAAGATCTAGAGTTCAAGTTCAATAAATTGCATGAGGCATGCTAGCACTGTTTTGAGTAACAATTGAAATGAGCAGGCCTGAGGAGCAATAAGGGTATGGTATGAATTTATTTTTATAATATGACTGAAAGGTTCCTTAAAAATACTAAATTAGAGACACAAGTCTTTAATATTCTCATATAAACATAGGTTGAGGTTGATAAAGGGATAAAACTTAAAAAACCACGCTTATGGTATATGCTGAAATTTTCAACGGTCTAGATATTCAAGCAAGAAGATCGACGGTGGGTAATAGATCCACTGGTGAAAGCTACGTAAAGAAATAAATTTCAATGATAAACAGAAATAATTACAACCCACTCAGATATATGGCAGAGGATTAAAGGTAAACATATCTACGGTGCAGGTAGAATCTGTTGTGGGATGATCCACGAGGAAATATAAATATGGAGTGAGCGAAAAGTTTTAAACATGGTGTAAATAAATGGTGGACATTGACGACATATAAGATCAGCATAGGAGATGGGGTTTGCTACGATGACATGCGTGCAAGATGATCAGTTGGGGATCAATGAAATTGTTAAAGATCATCATTGATCAACTGTCAGGATTGTAGGTGGTTGAGATCAATGTCTATTGGGTGATCTGCTAATAGAAGTTGCACAGTGTTTTGCAAATCATATGAGAAATAGAAAGTAATGGTGAGGATTATATAAGATATGATATCAACAATGGGAAATGATTATCTAGTAGGTCCACTGTGGCTAGAGGGTTTGCTATGGGAAAATGCAAGGAGGATAGGCAATAGGTTGGGAAACGGAATAAGGAAAGGATAAGATTAACAGGTAATCAAGATCGACAGTTTAAAAGAGAGGTGGAAAGAATCAACGAGTATAAAATGATCCTCCCTTCTAATGTGCATGGATATTAACAGAGAATTCTACTAGTGGAAAATTAAACCACTTCCCTAGATCCAAAACCATTATGTTAAGAATATTATAAAAGGAAAAGGAATGTGTTCAAGGGTTATTTTTCTTTTATGCATTGGGAGAAGGAATCATTTTTTTGCGTGGACAAAACCAAGTCATACAACTACCCTTCCATTCATCAGTTTTCCAGGTAGGCCACATTTTTACCCACCTACTAGTATTTAAAAATGGATAGTGGAGGAGAAGTTGAGTTTCATGCCATGGAGTTTCAGAAAATAGATGAAGCCTTCAAAGATAGAGATGGCAAGATATTTTATACTATTCTATATTTCAACCCTATTCACGAACTGAAAAACCAAGTTGGATGGTTTTAAAGACAAGGGAACTGACCTACAAAAAAATTTCCAGTCCCATTTGTATTATTTTTGTCCATACCAAAACTCAAACTTTCCATATTTCGTTTACTAGTGTGCGCCAAATTATTCCTCTTCTGAGAGGGTAATAATGGATTGAGCTAAAGCCAAGATCTTATGTCTTATTAATGCACTTGTTGTCCGGACTCTCTTTCCTCCCCTCCTAATTTCACCCAAAGCCAAGACTGTTTCAGTGAAGAAGACCTAATTCAGTCCTTCGGACATGCAACCATTGAGAAAAAACAACCAATTTGCTCCAAGTGTTTCAGGTCAGATGTGTGCCTTGACAACCAACCTTTTCCCTTAGATTTCAACTTGTTCAACGAGGAAACAAAGGTGATTGTTTCAATTCTAAGTCAGTTCTTAGGTTTAGGAACATACATATATGTTTTTGAGTTTTTAATGAGTCTTTAGTTCAGAATTAGTATGAGTTAGTTTGAGTCCCAGTCTCTTCCCCCTGCATGCCTTAATTTTGATGAATTCCTATAGTAAAAGCATTCACTCCCATCTAGTGAATTTCCATAGTACCAGGAATTTCATATTTCAATCTTATTTTATCAGAATGTGCTTTATTTTCAATGAAGAGAATCTGCAACTACTAGAAATGGTGCTTATACCAGAAATTAGTAGTAGCTTCTTAAAATATATGAACATGTTGATGGCAGAGGTTTACAAATTTTTCTGCGCAGCGATTTAACTGCGCAGCGATTTAACTGCTAAATTCTACAGAGGTGTACATACACTACCCCCTCTGCGCAACGATTTAACTACTAAAGTCTACAGAGGTGTACATACACTACCCCCTCTGGATTTGAACCTGTGACCTCCTAAGAGGAAACACATGCTCTTAACCATTAGGCCCTATTAGAAATCGAATATAATATATGCCATTTTATTAGCCATCAAAATATAAAATACACGGCATCAAAACTGATGGAAACCACCATATCACCAAGTATTTATCTTCCACGTATGCAATGAGGAAGGAATATTATAGACCAAAGTACGATTAAATTATTTAAAAAATGGTGATAAGAAGCAATATGGTATATTAATATAAAATAAGTATATTATATACCGCTACAACCAGAAATGAAATGACATCTTAATTACACGTAAATAAAAGAGCCGTATGCTATAATGTACCTGACATAGAATGAAAAAGAATTTGAAGTGGCCATGGAAACCGTTGAGGACGAGTAAATTTATCTACATACTCAAATTAATTCCTAGTTGTCGAGCATCAATGAATTTGATGATGTCGAATGAAACATAACCATTGGAAAGCATAAGCAATATTGTGGGGCCTATTGAAGATGGTTAAATTCTAAGAAAAGCCACAAACACTGAAATTCTAACAACAAATACTACGATGCACCCATCTAAATCCAAGTTGCTTGCAGTTGTCAAGTACACGAATGGACCATAAGCAAAAAAAAAGTCAATACTCCCTTATGAAATTTGAGCCTTAGCACAATTATAGGGAAGTGAAATCCTATCTTATCGGTGATCTTGTGGTGTACTGACTGAAAAAATATTTGAACTATAGCAAAAACATCAATTGACCTCAACTATCGAGGTTTCCAGACTCATCCAGATTCCATGCATGCCAGTGCATCGAACATATCACAATTCAATCATGCTATATACAAGGCCGATATTGCCTGCCATATTCATCAACTTGGTTAGATTATTTCATTTTGATGATTTCTTGCGCTTCATGTACCTTCCTTTCCTGTCACACTTGAAAAACCATCAGAGTACATGCTACATAAATTTTGTAAAAAACATTATGCAACTTTAATCCTTACAGATAAATTTACATGATTTTTCATGCACAATTCAAAACATAATATAACTACAGACACAATTGCCTAAATGCCGAAATTATTTTCATAATCATAATTTACTCAAAAATATGTCAGGTAATCCTTCTTAGGTCATAAGTTTGACGTCATCTTGTACCTTCAAAACTACCACTATATTTTCTATGTCATGTTTCCTCATGCATATGTCTTTATAGTCTCTGAGCAATTTATAAACATGCAATCTTCTTTTTCATTGTGTTTGAAAATATCATAAGGTTTATGTTTTTTGTATGCTTCCTTTATGATTTACGATGCAATTGTTTATGTGATCATAAATGTAGTGATAAGAAGTTACCACCAATAATACTTAAATTCATGTATCCCCATTTATTCTTTAATTTTGAGAACTATTGAGGAACTTTTAAAACTTAGGTCAACAATCCTTATCATCAAATGTTTTGAGTTCTAATTCATTAGAAGAGCATAAAATGATATTCAAAAATGCATAGAAAACTTGATTTAATCCTTGGCAAATAACATGATTTTCTTCAACCTTGTCACTTGCATATAGTCTTATCCATACTTTTTACTTATACATTTTTTTCCAAACTAAGAGTATGGCTTACCTTATGACGTTATTAGTTTCGTACACTATATTGTACATCCACACGCTTTTTGTAAGATCTCATTTTGGATTTAACTATTAAATGTAAAAAGTATAATTACAAAATAGACATATATACACCATATATATTTAAATTTGTCTTATAATAATAACATAATCACCTTTGAATATTTATGCAACACAATTTCAACCATAACCTTAAGTCAATTATAAATAACCTTGCATGAAAGAACTGTTTTATCTTGTGTAAACCCACAATCATCTCCAACATGCATGAACAATGCTAGTGCTCCACCAAAGGTTTTTAGATTGGCATGAAGAGGTTAAACATGTGTGGATCACCTCCATTTCCCCAAGGGAAGGGAATCCCATATAGGAATCTTCAAACACCAACATACACATGACATCTTCAAACACCAACATACGCATGACATCTTCCACTAAGGAGATCTTCAAGTGCGTAGTATAATGACATCAAGCGTCAGGTTGCTCCACCTCCATGATGATCAACACATCATTATCATAATTGAACCTTATAAAACCATACCAACACCCCTTTTAATTTATCACTACACCCATGAATAAATTATTTTAACACTTTCCTAAGTTAATGGGTTCCCACTCTATGAAATGCACTAAACTGTTTATTGTTATGTCAAAACAGTCCAAACATGCCAAAATTGTCAAGAAAGGGAGAGAAATACGACATCAAGATATCACTAGTTAGGAACATGCCATCTATCCATCAAAATACCATGATTATACCTCATCCAACAACTGCTAGCAGTAACCACAACATCAATGTAGAAATTCAGGCCAGCAGTAGATTAATTTTACCCACAACAATTATCAATTGATCATGCAAAATTGCTAACAATGGAGACTGAATATGGAGCTGTAACACAAAATTATATTAACTGAGTGTACAATAGCCAACCCTGTAATAACATAGGTTTCTGAATATATAGAATACATCAAGAGGTCGAATGCATAAGGAGGCATCCAAAACTAGCATAAAGCAGGCTTACTCAAAATAGGCAAATCCCCCATAGGTGTAAAAAGTTGATCCCAAATATGTCATGGAGCTCATGAATTGGCAAGGGCGCATGGGCAAGATAAAGAGTAGTGGAATGGAAGCTCATACATGCTTTTGCATGGAGAAAAGAGTGGAGGATGAAGAGGACAAAAAACTAGTTCACCTCACCTAGTCTTCCTTTCCTATGTGCCTTAAAACACTGAAAAAGCGGGCAATAAAGCAGAAAAAGCAGAAGGGCGCCTAGGAGGCCAGGAATAAAGCAGATTTGATTCCTAAGGCTTTCCCAAGCGCTACATGAGTAAAATATGGCAAGTTTGACCTCTATGGATAGGCAATTAACAACTTGCACAAGGTGGGACACGTGAACTAGGCAAATAAGACAAAAATAAATGAATTAATGTCTAAGTGGGTAAACTATGGGTTGATTATTCTAACACTCCCCCTTAATCCTGACTTTATGAGTAATAAATAAAAAATATAGGGCCTAGCAACAAGGATTAGTCACCCTTTTACATACTGCAAGTCCATATGAAACAAGGAAAGAGGCAAAACCAACTTGGGAAAATCCTCCCTTAAACATGGACTGTAAAACAAAATTGTAGAATCTTGTCTCCACTCATGCCTTTACAGCATGATCAGCAATCCCCAACAGTGATTTGAGATTGTTGAAGGTCTTCTCACAAAATGCTTTGGTGAATATATCAGCTACTTGTTCTGAAGATGAACAGAAGAGTAGGTGAATGGTGCCATCATGCACAAGCTCTCTGATGTAGTGCATGTGAATCTCAATGTGTCTGGTTCTCTGCTTCTGAACTGGATCTTTGTAGATTCAAATGGTACTCTGGTTATCACAGTAGATGGTATTTGAGTACTCAGGTTTGAAACCACACTCTCCATCTAAACCCTGCAACCATAAACACTGAGTTGCTGCATTAACAACTCCTCTGTACTCAGCTTCTGTAGATGAGAGTGCAATGTCACTCTGTTTCTTGCTTGACCAGCTGATTGGCCCTTCTGCAAGCATGAACACATACCCTGAAGTGGACTTTCTGTCTGTGCTATCACCTGCCCAATCACTGTCAGTAAATCCAATCAAATCAAGATCAGATTTTGCCTTATAGAAGATCCCATGTGTCCTTGTTCCCTGAACAAAGTTAAGGATCCTTTTGGCTGCTTTCCAATGGATCTCATGAGGCTGATCCATGAATCTAGAAGCCACACTTACTGCATAACAAAGATCAGGTCGAGTATGTGTCAAATACAATAAACATCCAATCAATTGTCTATACAGTGTATTGTTTACCATCGGTGGTGAATCATCTTCCTCCAGCTTCACTCCTGAAAGGAAAGGAGTTTTGCTTGCTTCGCAGTCTTGCATTCTGAATTTGATCAGCAAATCCAAGGCATACTTGGACTGGTGCACCTTTATTCCAGCTTTGGTTTGAGCAATCTCAAGCCCCAGAAATTGACTTAAGAGCCCCAAATCTGTCATGGAGAAGGCTTGGTTCATAGCTCCTTTTAAGGAAGCAATCTCAGCCTGTGAGCTTCCTATAAGGAGCAGGTCATCAAAATATAACACAATTATCATTAATGAACCATTAACAGACTTCAAATAGACATTTGGATCTGATTTGCACTGAACAAAATTCAGAGATAGCAAGAAGCTATCTATCTTGGCATACCAAGCCCTGGGGGCTTGCTTTAGCCCATACAATGACTTTCTCAACCTGCACACAAGAGAAGGGTTAGTAGAAAAACCTTGAGTCTGCTGCATATATATCTCCTCAGTGAGATAACCATTTAGAAAGGCACATTTTACATCCATGTGATGTACCTCCCATTGCCTTGAGGCTGCAATGGCTAGAGCTAGCCTGATGGAATCCATATTTTCCACTGAGGCAAAGGTCTCATTGTAATTGATGCCATGAACTTGTGAGTAGCCTTTAGCTACCAATCTAGCCTTGTACTTCAATGGTGAACCATCAGCAGCAAATTTGGTCTTATAGACCCACTTACACTGTACTAGTTTT